>LR753531.1:0-226380 GCA_902729485.2 Mus minutoides | reverse complement strand
TGGCCGGAGCAAGCGGAGCCGGTGGGAGTAAGCAGGGTCCAGCGGAGTGAGCAGGGTCCAGCGGAGCGAGGGGAAAAAAAAAGAAAAAAAAAAAAAAAGAAACATTTGTTGAACATCTGTACTGGACTTGTCAGGACTTTGCACAAACGTCAGCTTTCATTCTCACACTGTCAGTCTTTTAGCACATTAGCCTTGTCTTAGAGAAGAGGAAACCAAAGTTCAAGGTAAGTAAGTTGTGGGGAAGTGAAGGTGGGGGTTGAGGGTAACCCAAGTATGAAATTACTATATTAGTTTTGAATAGAAGTTTGGTACAGGGCTGGAGAGATGGCTCAGCGGTTAAGAGCACTGACTGCTCTTCCAGAGCTCCAGAGTTCAAATCCCAGCAACCACATGGTGGCTCACAACCATCTATAATGAGATCTGACACCCTCTTCTGGTGTGTCTGAAGACAGCTACAGTGTACTTATATACAATAAATAAATAAATCTTTAAAAAAATAGAAGTTTGGTACAGTTCTAAAGCCATAAGCATCACTTTAACTATAGGAACATGTCTTAAAAGCACAATATGCTGAGATTTATCTAATATATTTGACAATATGTAACAAACCAATGGGGGGAGGGGGGGTCCCTTTTGCACAGTCTATGTAATCCAAGCTATCTTCAAACTCTTGCTCTTCCTCAGCCTTCCAAATGCTGAGATTGTAAGTATGCACCACTACAGCAGGCTCAAACCTGTTTGCTTATTTTATAATCAGGGTCTCAAGTAGCCCAGGCCTACCTCAAACTCACTTTGTAACTGAGACTGGCCTTGAATTCTGGATCTTCCTGCTTCCACCCCATAACTGTTTGGATTATAAGCATATGCCACTATACCCAGCTAAGCCGTTATATTTTTTAAAAACCTATGAAATTTGATTATGTGGGCTTTTTAAGAAAACCTTAAGCAGCAAATAAAGATAGGATTTAGTCACTCGTAAACATGTTCCAAGTTAACAAACCTGCAAAATTTCCAAATGCAAACAATAAACCTACTTTTCTATGAATTTAAAAAAACTTACAACTAAGTAACTATGTAGACAAGGTTTGAATATGAAAACTAATTCCGTCACTGGCCCTAAACCTTGCCCTACTTAGCCAAGCCATTAGCAACCTGTTGTAGGGCTTGAGACAGGAGCACAAGGCTCCAAATGAAGAATAGTCATGAGAATTTGGAAAGCTTCCTTGGGTTGGAGCAGAGAGTGAGAAAACCTGGGGCCACCCATAATCAGCAAAGAATCACAGTTTCAAAAACACATTTTCGTTTGATTTTCACAGCCACTGATAACCCAATTAAAAGGGACCGCAGGGCATTGATGCCCGTGCTGGAGAGTATTGGCTTGTCATTCCACAGCACTCTGGGACTGACAAACTGACAGATACCAAACTTCAGGGCTTTGGAAAAAGAACGGACATTCCTCTCTTTGGCTTTCAGAGACCGGAGTGAGCGGGTCTCTCTTCCTCATATGAGGAACCAGATGCCAGTGCAAAAGAAAACAGGGATTCTGCCCCACACCAAGAAAACCCTTGACAGAAGGTAGAAGGCCTTCCAGGTTTGGGCCGAGCTTCGGCTTGCACCAAACACACGGTCCCATTCGAGGCCCCAGCTAGCCTCGCGGCGACCATGGACAGAGATCTAAGGTCCGAACAGGTCTGCCCTACCCCGGGGACTCGGGTCACCTCTTGAGCCTCCCTCCCTTAGACGGGTCCCGAATAGACCTATAGTCTTCAGCTGGGGCGTGATCCCTGCCCCCTAGGGACGAGGGCATGGGACCCCTTCCTTCCCGGGGCCTGGCAGCCGGCAGCCGGGTCCGCGCGAGCGGCGGCCGGGCAGCGACAGTCCCTTCCGCCTGTCTGTCTGCCCTCCCGAGCCCCAGGTCCGACCCTGGTCGGAGCGCGCTTCTCACCGGGTCCCAGCGCCTCCATGGCGGCGGCGGGGGCCGCCTCGATCCGGTCCCCGGCGCCTCCCGCTCCGGGCCCCGCCGCCGCCGCCGCCGCGTAACGCTTGCTCTCCGGAATATTGGCGCTGAAGCCGCGCCGCGAAGACGCGAGCGCTAGGCAGGGGGCGGCGGCGGCGCCCAGTCCGGGGACAGGGACCCGACTCTGTCACGGCTCTTCCGGCCTCAGCGACAACAAAAACAATCCCGGCCGCCGCCGCCGCCGCCGCCAGCTGGAGCGGGAGCGGGAGGCGGCGCGCGCCCGCCGGGCGGGGAGGGGCGCCAGGCGCCTGCGGTCCGGGGTCCCGGCTGGCGAAGGGGGCGTGCGCGGCCCCGCACGCGCGAGGTCCAGCGAGCCTGTCCGAGGCAGGGGGCGGGGGGCGGCAGGGACGGGCGCGCGCCCTGGGGGCCGAGCCCAGAGGACGCGTCAGGCGCGCGCCCGCGCGCCCGTCCTCCAGCGGGCCCGCTCGCCCGCCGTCCCGCACGCCGCTCCGCCGGTCCCCCTCAGGCAGCCTTCCTCCAAGTCGCCATCCAAAGAGCTGGATTCCAGTCCTTGATGACCCACAGGCAGCAGCCCTCCACTTCGTCCTGAGACTCACCTCAGGAACCTGTCCCCCATCGTCCCACCACCACTACAGATGACCACCCCTGGACACCTCAGGCACAACCGGTCCTTCAGTCACCTTCAGTCATTCCTCCCCCGCCCCACCCACGACCACCACCACCACACATCCAGTCACCTTCCTCCCCTGTGCAGGGAAAAGAGGTTCTGTTCTGGGCCCCAAGACTGGTCAACATGTCACCAAGGCAGCAGGTATCTCAGGGGGTCAAGTATCCTTAAAGTTTCCAGTCAGGACTTCCAGTTAAGACAGGACCATAGGCTGTCTGGTCAACTAAGCGGGCAACGACGGTCTACTAGTTTAAAAGGCACAACACTCTCATTCTAGTTTGCTGGGGCCGCCATTGGGTACCACAGACTGTGTGCTTAGCACAACAGAAATGGCGTTTTCTCTCAGTTCTGTACACCGACATTCTAATAAGATCAAGGCAAGTTGCGGGGGGGGGGGGGGGTTGTAGCTTTCTGTCTTCCTGTGCTATATCACCCAGTCTTCCCTTGGTATCTTCTATCCAAACTGCTCCTTTTTATTTTGTTTTGTTTTGTTTTTTAATTAATTTATGTGTATGAGTGGTTTTTGCCTGCATGCATGTGTTTGTGCCTGGTGCCTCCGGAGACCAGAAGACCAAATCGAATCCCCTCGAACCGGGGTTACAGATAATGTAAGGTGTGTAGGGGCTGAGAATCAAACCTGGGTCTTCTGCAAGAGTATCAAGTTAAGTACCCTTAACCACTAAGCCATCTCTACAGCCCCCAACCTCTTTTTCTTATAAGGAAGATGGCTCAGTGGGTAAAAGTACTTTATAACATTGACAACCTGAGTAGGAAGTTAGAGAATTCAAGGACAGCCTTTACTGTTTTGTTTGTTTGTTTGTTTGTTTGTTTTGGTTTTTCGAGACAGGGTTTCTCTGTGTAGCCCTGGCTATCCTGGAACTCACTTTGTAGACCAGGTTGGCCTCGGACTCAGAAATCCGCCTGCCTCTGCCTCCCGAGTGCTGGGATTAAAGGCGTGCGCCACCACGCCCCGGCACCTTTGCTGTTTTAAGAGACTCCAGCTTGGTGTAGCCTTTAATCTCAGCACTAGGGAGGCAGAGGCAGTTCAGAGCCAACGTAGTGACTTCCAGGACAGCCAGGGCTGCATAGTGAGACAGAGGAGGCAAAGACAGGCAGATCACTGGAGCTCACTGTACAGTGAGAGAGACTTTCTCAAAAAAACAAAACAAAAAAACAAAACAAAACAAAACAAAAACAACAACTCCTGAGGAAGATGCCTGAGCTACTGATCTGCTACACACACACATGTACACACACATACACATACACACACAGATATATACATACCACATACACAAATACACACACCTACTTACACACACATACACATGCATACACCACACACACATCACATACATACGCATATATACACACACGCACATACATACATGCACACAGACATACACATGCACACACATACACACACACACACAAAGAAAGAAATATAAGAAAAACTGGTATATAACTAAAAGGAAAAGAAAAACCACCATCTAGAAGCTCAAAGGGTTTGTTTTGGTTTGGATTTTATTATAGCTGTTTTGAGACAGGGTCTCACATGCCCCAAGCTGGTCTAGAACTTGCTGTGTGACTAAGGACGACTTCAAACTGCTGATTCTTCTGCCACAGGTTCTCAAGGGCCGAGTTACAGACATGCATCACCATGCCCAGGATGAAGCTCACAGGTTGTTGTTGTTATTGTTTTTAAAGTTTTGTTTTTGTTTTTTTAATTATGGGGATGTGTATGGGTTTGAGTGTGAGTTTGTGCATGTGAATGTAGTACACACGGAGGCCAGAAGAGTGCTCCTGGTCCTGTGAGGCTAGAGTTAAGGGTGGTTATGAACTGCTGAATATAGGTGCTGGGACTTGAACCCAGGTCTCCTGCAAGAGCAGCACACACTCTTAATGGTTGAGTCATTTCTCAAACACTTAAAAACCGGGCTCAGCGTTTAAACTTGGTAGCCACCCTTCCTTCTCCACAGTATTTCCTTACACAATTTAAACAATGTCAGTGTAGCTGGGGGGATTTACCTTAATTGGTAGAGGCCTTGTCTCGTGTACAGGAAGCCTCTAGGTTCAATAAAACTGGACATGGTAGCCTATTCCTGAAGTCCTAGAACTTAGGAGGTAAATACAAGAGGTTTAGAAGTTCAAAGTCATCCTCACCTACATAGTGAATTAAATGCTAGCCTGAGCTACATGAGACCCTGTCTCAAAACAAAACTAACTTAAGCAATGCTGGTGGCTGAAATGGACTGGTTTGAGGCAGACTGGCCCAGTCTTTCTAACAAAATTTCTCCTTATTCTTCCTTAGGTACCCTGTCTATAGCTTATTTTCTACATAAAAATAAATAATGTTACCATTAGCCTAGAGTCTGGAGCATGAAATGTACAGTTCTAGTAAGGACTGCAATGCTGCACTCCCTCAAATAGCCCAACCTGAGTGGTATCTCCATTCCATTCTCAGGCTCACCCCCTCCGAGGAACCCTTTACCATCTTCCTAGTAACCCTTCCTATTGAAGTTCCGTCGTCAATAAACTGCCCTGTGTCTCAATTCAGGAACCCTCCCTCTCTGCTTCCTGCTGTGGCTAAGATGCCATGTCTCTGTACTATTTCCCCTTCAGCCCGATCTGCTGGTCGCAGCTAACCCCACTAGACCTCACACACTTCCAGGAGAGAGAAGGGTAGAGAATTCGCCTCTATTGTCAATACTTCAATTATTATTTTCCCCTATGAAATCCTCTTATCACTTCAAGCCTGGCTCCCCACTGCTCTATAAACTCTTGAGGTCAGGCCTTTCTTAGGCTTTTATTCAGTTATGTGTCTCTGATTCCTAACAATGTGCCCAGTATCAAATGCCGCTGGGGACAGAGCTTATGAAATAAGTGACCAGTAAATGTGTGGATGCTGGAAGCTAGAAACGGTTTATCGTTGGACCCTTTAATTTTTAAATCAGATGGGTCTGAGCTTCAATTCCCATTCTATAACTTACTAACTCTAAGAGCCTTGGGCATGTAGCCTCACCTGCTCAAGGTTATCTCAAAGAGGAGGCTGGCCCCTCTCTGTCTGGTGTGTGCTCCTGTGTGCCTGGAACACCGTGAGCAACAGTTGCTAAGTTCTCCTTGTTCCTCCTCCTTTCCCAACAGTCTCTTTCTGTTGCCCTGCTGGGTTGGTCCCTTGAGAGACAGTGAGCTCAAGATCTCAGCTCAGTGTAAGTGTGGAGAACAGAGCCCTCAGGGACTAATCCTGTTTACACGTTCTGTACCCGAGTCACTCATCTGCAGGAGAGAGCTGAACACACAAACATGCTCAGTTACGGTTGACAAGTAAAACTGAGCTACTTGAACCTGTCAGTGCTGTTCCAGAGGCAGGCTATGCCAAGACATTCTCACTAGTGGCTGCCAAGCTCAAGCTCTGTCTCCAGCCACCAGTCGATTATGTGACACTCCACCCTTGTCTCTGCTCCTGATCTGTCTGTGCTCTGATGCCACAGCTACCTTCCTAGCAGCTTTTCTGAGAGCTCATTGCTTGCACGTTGAGAAGGGACTTCTTTGCTGTTGGCCAACTGCAGTAGCTAGTCTTGCTCTTTTAGCTGGGGAACCTCTCAATTCAAACAAAAAAAAATTATTTTATTTTATTTATTTTTTTATGACATGGCCTATCTCTATAGCCTGGGCTGCACTATCCTCAGCTTCCTCAGTCTGCTAGAATTACAGACATGTACCAACCTGTCCAGCTTTCAAACAAATGAACTTAAGTAGAAATTAAAGTGGATCCATTCCTACTAATGGGAGCAGGTACCCACTCACATTGTAATGGTTAGTTTTGGTCAATTGGATGCACAGTCATCTGGGAAGAGGGAACCTCAATTGAGAAAATGCCCCTATCAGACTGGCCTGTGGGAGCGTCAGTAGGGCATGTTCTTGATTAATGATTGATGTGGAAGGGCCTAGCCAAAGTGGACAGTGCTGCCGACAGGCAGACCATTCTGGGCTGTATAAGAAAGCCAAATAAGAAAGGTGGAGATACCAAGGCAGTAGGCAGCTTTCCTTCATGGTTCCTGCCTCTGTTCCTGCTTGAACGCCTGCCCTGACTTCCCCAGAGATCAACTGTGATCAGGATGTGTGAGCCAAATAACCTCACCAAGACGTTCTTGGTCACAATTTTTATCACAGCGACAGGAAGCCAAAGTGGGACAAGCTCTGAACACAACAGCAGCTCTCCAGAGCCACCTAGATAGAGCGCTGTACCACACTCTCCATTCCACAGCAGCTTTGCTCTTTCCCCAAGTCTCAAGTTAGAGAGAAGTTCTTTTAAAATTGGCATTTGCTTACTTGTAAGCCTTAGCCATCTTTCTGGCCCCAAGATAAAATTATTGTTCTGTAAAATTTACCTTCCTTTTGTTTGCTTGCTTGTTTGTTTCTGTCTTGAGATAGAGTCTCACTATGTGGCTCTGGCTATCCTGGAAGTCACTATATAGACCAGGCTAGCCTGGAACTCACAGAGATGTACCTCTGCCTCTAAGATTAAAGGCATGTGCTTACCATGCCTGGCTAAAATTTGCCATCTTAAAAGTTATAGTTCAGAGGTTTTTTTGTGTACTCATGAGATGTAATCATCTGTACTGTAGAATTCCGGGATGTTTTCATCACCCCAAGAGGAAGCGTCACAGGTACTCACTGTATATTCTTCCATGTAGCCCCTGGAACCATGACTCTACCTTCTGTCTTCATGGGCTTTCATATTCTGGACATCTCATATAAATGAAATCATAGAATATGTGGCCTTTTATATCTGATTTCTTTCACTCAGCATATTTTCAAAGCTTTTCTATGCAGTAGCATGTATCAATATTTCACTGTTTTTTATAGCTATGGATATGGATATACCACATTTAAAACTTTATTACAGCTGCCGAAGAGATGGTTCAGCAATTGAGAGTACTTGCTGCTCTTCCAGAGTTCAGTTCCCAGCATCCATGTGGGCTGGTTCACAACTGCCTCTAATTTCAGCTCCAAGGAATCCAACACCCTCTTTTGGTCCCCTGTGGACACCCACATGCATGTGGCATAAACACAGGCACAGGCACAGGCACAGGCACAGGCACAGGCACAGGCACAGGCACAGGCACAGGCACAGGCACAGGCACAGGCACAGGCACAGGCACATAAATAAAACAGATATTTTCTGCTCACTGTAGTAAAACTCTAAGACAGTAAGTTTGAAGCTGGTTTAGGCTACATAAGACCTTGTCTTAAAAAAGAGAAGAACAGACCTGAGATAAACATTCATTTATTTGGGGGCAGTTTGTGTGTACACACATGCCACAGCATGCATATGCATGTCAAAGGACAACCTGAGGGAATTGGAACCAGATAGGTTCCAGGGATCCAACTCAGATCATCAACTTTGCTGGCAGGTGGCCTAAACCACCGATCAATCTTGCCAGCCTTATACTACCACATTTTATTTATCCACTAGCTATAGTACAGTGGTGAACATTCATACAGAAGTTTTTTGTGTGATCATAAATCTTCAGTTCTTTTTGGATATATAGCTAGTGGTGACATTACTGCTGGGCTATATAATCATTCTATGTTAAATTTGTTGACAGTGTTACTTGGTGGCCACTGGCAATTTATAAGGGCCCTAATTCTTTTATTTCTTTTTTTCTTATGGTATGTGTGTCCATGTGTGCCTATGTGTTGGTGAGTGTGTGTGTGTGTGTGTGTGTGTGTGTGTGTATGTAGGTGTATGTAGTCAGAGAATAACTTCAGGTGTCATTCCTCTGGTGCCACTCCTCATGATTTTGAGAGGGTCTTCTGCTGGTTTGGAATTTGCCAAATAAGCTAGGTTGGCTGGCTGGTGAGTCCCACGGATTGATTGGCTCGAAGTGCCTTCCCAGGACTGGGATTACAAGTGTGGGCTACCATGCATTTTTTATGTAGACTATAAGGATTAGACCTGTGTCCTTGTGCTTAACACTTTGCTGACTGAGCTGTCTCTGTCTGGCCCTCTTTTCTTTCTTTCTTTCTTTCTTTCTTTCTTTCTTTCTTTCTTTCTTTCTTTCTTTCTTTCTTTCTTTCTTTTTTGTTGTTGTTTTTTGAGACAGGGTTTCTCTGTATAGCCCTGGCTGTCCTGGAACTCACTTTGTAGACCAGGCTGGCCTTGAACTCAGAAATCCGCCTGCCTCTGCCTCCCAAGTGCGGGGATTAAAGGCGTGTGCCACCACGCCCGGCCTTCTTTTCTTTTTTTAAAGACACTGTCTTATATAGCCTGAACTGGCTTCAAACTCACTGTCTTAAAGTTTTACTGCTGTGAACAGAAACTGTGACCAAGGCAACTCTTATAAAGGGCAATATTTAATTGGGACTGACTTACAGGTTCAGAGGTTTAGTCCACTATCATCAAGGCAAGAGCATGGCAGTGTTCAAGCACAGATGGGGCTGGAGGAGCTGAGAGTTTCACCTCTTGTTCTGAAGGCTGCTAGCAGAAGACTGGCCTCCAGGCAGCTAAGATGAGGGTCTTAAAGCCCATGCCCACAGTGACACACCTATTCCAACAAGGCTACACCTCCTAATAGTGCCACTCCCTGGGCCAAGCATATACAAACTTCATGCTCACTGTGTAGCCTAAGATGACTGCATCCAGTAGGAAAAAGGGAAAAGTCAGCCTAGCCTGAGCTGATTTTGACCTCAAATAAACTTTTAGGGAGAATCCCCTATTTAGCACTTTATGCCTATACATAGCTAAGCATGCATACAATTAAAATGAAATGCATTGTGGGAAGGGACAGGTGCAGCAGAAAATGATTATATAACTGAATCTATTAACCAAAACAGAGAACTACTCACCATGCCCCTTAGTAACCAACTTCCTCCTTCTCTTAAGTGCTTAAGTCCTATAAAAGGAAGCCCTGAATTGGGGCTGTGAATCCTTACTCATGTGACCCGCTGTTCCCTTGACGTATATTCTGATCTCCTCTTCTTCTTCTTCTTCTTCTTCTTCTTCTTCTTCTTCTTCTTCTTCTTCTTCTTCTTCTTCTTCTTCTTCTTCTTCTTCTTCTCCCTCTCCCTCTCCCTCTCCCTCTCCCTCCCCCCCTCTCTGAGATAGGATGTCATCACATAGCTGGTCTGCCTGCTCTCAAGTGAAAGGATTAAAGTCACAGGTGCCTTGCTTTAAATAATGTTTCCTTTGGAGCACTGCAAATGTATGTGAGTTTATTTCAACTAATAAGAGACCAAGAACCTGGAAATTCCTGACCCTGACTCCAGTTATTGGAAATATATAGAGCTGAAATTCCATTTAACAGAAAAATTAGCCATTTTCGGTATCATTTAGTAAACTCACATTCTTTATAATACTTCTTTTTTCCATTCGTCAAACATATCAGAGAAATTATTTTTCTCTTTCATATCACCTGTCTCAGAAGACTCTATCTTTTCGGTCACTACATCTTTTACTACTTGGGCTGGCAAGATGACTCAGAGGAGCGTGCTACCAAGCCTTGCAACTGGAGTTCGATCCTCCAAACCCACGCAGTAGAAGTGAATAGACTTCTGCAAGTTTCTCTTTGGCTTTCACATGAGCACGGTGGTACCCACAGGCAGGGATATGATGAGTGGGGTTTTGTTTGGAAATTAAGACAAAGTTCTTGAGACTGCAGTACTCCTGAATTAAAGGGATAGGGGGGTTGTTTTGTTTTGTTCGCTATTGCTGATGTTTGACAGAAGGACCAGTCCTTGGGAAACCAGCCCACAGGTGCCAGCATCAGGGCCAGTTGAGCAGTCCAAAAGGCATCTGCTAGATCAAAACTAAAAGCATTTTTTAAAAAAGGAAAATCTATGGAAAGAAAGCATAAGCTGTGTATATAACCTCGACATTGTTGTATTAGAGAGGTGAGGTTACACTAAGCAGGGGACAGCAGGGGACAGGAGTGCAGTTCACTAGAAGCAGCTGTTGATTCTGGATTGGTTGAGTTGTGACCAGGGTGTGGTGCACCAAGGGGATCAGGGTGGGATTTCAGTTCAGATTTTGACACACATTTAAGAATATGAAATCTTGCCGGGCGGTGGTGGCGCACACCTTTAATCTCAGCACTCGGGAGGCAGAGGCAGGCGGATTTCTGAGTTTGAGGCCAGCCTGGTCTACAAAGTGAGTTCCAGGGCAGCCAGGGATATACAGAGAAACCCTGTCTCAAAAAACAAACAAACAAACAAACAAACAAAGAATATGAAATCTTTAATATTTTCTAAGATTTACTTATTTTATGTACATGCCTGTTTTGCTTGCATACATGTCTGACTCATGCACCTGTCTACTGCCTGCAGAGGTTTAGTAGAGGGCATCCCTTGGACAGGAGTTACAGATGGTTGTAAGCCATCATGCAGGTGCTGGGAACTGAACCCAGGTCCTCAGAAAGAGCAGCAGTGCTCTGAACCACTGAGGCACCTCTCAGTGTGTTTGTTCTCTACCTTAGGGTCGCCAGCTTCTGGACCTTTGCCACTTTTCCTCCTCTTCACCCTCCAACCCTAGTAATTAAAGTTAGGATGTCTCGGAGTCTTCGTCTCAGCATTTTTATTCTAGTCTCACACTTGATCTAAAAGTCATTTGGGTGTAGAATTCTGGGTTAACATAAGTCTCCCGAAGAACTCTGTTCCTTTGTGTCCTAGGTTATCTGCAGCGAAAACGACGAAATCTCCTCTGGTTCCTGATGCTTTGTATGTGACCTATTTTTCTCTCTGGAACTTTTTATAGAAGCTTCTCTTTATATCTGGTATGCTGGAATTTCAAAATAATGTATCTGTCCGTAGATTTCTTTTTTAGTCATCCTGCACTTGGTGAACTCTTTTATGCTAAAAAAAGAAATCTTAAGTCCCGTGGGTTTATTTTATTTTATTTTAATTCATTTATTTTTACTTTCTTTAATTTTTGAGGCAGGGTCGCATGTAATCCAGGGTGGTTTGGAACTCACTGTGTGGTTAAGGATGATCTTGCATTTTTAACCCTCTTGATTCTGCCTCTACACTGCTGGTACATTATAATGATGTACCACTGCCACACCCGATTTATTCCATGCTGGAGATCAAACCCTGGGCACTGTTGCATGCTAGGTAAGAACTCTACCAACTGAGCTACACTTGTGGGCTTTCTCCTGGATTAGTTAATTTCCCTGAGGATTATCTCCAAATCTCCAAAATGGGAAATGTGAGCTTGGCTCCTCACTGATGCAGAAAAGGAGGAGAAAGAGCTGAGAGCATCCCCACTGAATGTGCACACTCAGACCTCTGAGAGCATCGCCCCAGGGCTACAAGGAGCAACAAGGCTGTGGACTGAACCTGACTGAGCAAGGACAGCGAGGGACAAAGTCAGAAAAGATGATAGGCAGGTAGGCAGTCAATCAGGGAGTTGTAGACCACTTTAGGACTTTAGATTTTTCCTCTGAAACCTTGGGAGTATTTAAACAGAAAAACAAAACAAAACAAAATACCACTTGCTCTTGAAAGGATCAAAATAGGGGCTGGGGGGATAGCTTAGTTGCTAGAGTGTTTGCCTAGCATGCTCAAAGCTCAGGGTTTGACTTCCAGAACTACCAAAACCGGGTATGTTGGGCTGCATGCCTGCAATCCCGGCACTTGGGAAGCAGAGGCAGGAAGAAGATCTGAAGTTCAAGGTCACCTGAGTACATAGTTGAGTGAGAGACTGAGCTACATGAAACCTGTCTCAAAACAAACAAACAAACAAACAAAAACAAAACAGTATGAAGCGTTTCGAGATGGCTCTTCAGTTAAGAGAACTGCTCTTGCAGAAAATCTGGGCTTGGGCCCCAGCACCAAAATCAGGTGACTCACAACTGCTTGTAACTTCAGGCAGAGGATTTGATGCCCTTTGATTTCCAGGGGAGCCAACATGCATGTGGTATACATAAATTTGCACACTCACACACATATACACATAGAATGAAAGAAAGAAGGAAGAAAAGAAAGAAAAAGAAAGGAAGAAAGGAAGGAAGAAAGAAAGGAAGGAAGGAAGGAAGGAAGGAAGGAAGGAAGGAAGAGAAGAGGAAGAGAGGGAGGGAGGGAGAGAGAGAGGGAGGGAGGGAGGGAGGGAGGGAAAGAAAGAATAGATTATTGAAATGGGCAGGAGTGTAATGGGTTGGCTAGTATTCCTTATAAAAGATAATTAAACTCCTAGGCCATAGAAGCACTAAATAAAAATTTACCTGGAAATAGTTTTTGCAGAGATAGCTAATTATTAGAACACAGCATCGTTTGATGAGTCCTAATCCAGTATGACTGGCATCCTTATAAAAAGAGGAAAATTTTCCAGGTGTGGTGGCACACACTTTTAATCCCGGCATTCTAAGGCAGAGGCAGGTGGGTCTCTGTGAGTTTGAGGACAGTCTGGCCTACATAGCGAGTTCAGGGACAGCCAGAGCTGCATAAGCTACATAGTGAGCCCCTGTCTCAGAACAAGCAAACCCAGAACAAAACAAACAAAACGAAGTGAATAAAAAGGAAGAGCGGAAGACTACAATGACAATGTTGGAAACAGACTACACAGGTGAGCTCCCACAAACTATGAAGAGTTACAAGAGACTCACTCACTCTCCAGTTCTCTAAGGAAGTGTGGCCTGGCTTGATCTCGGACACCATGAGGTAGTACCCCACTTCTGCTTGTACCATCTTGTTATGGCAGCTCTAGTAAACCAATATGGTGAGCAGGAGCAAAACCAGGAAGCTGAAGAAGCAGGTCGCACACAGTGACCCAGGTGAATGACCACAGGTCTGGTGAAGGGGTATAGCTAGATCCTGGCTGTGTTTTGAAAACAGAGCTGATGGAATTTGCTGATGAGCTGAATTTGGCATATAAAAAAGGAGAGGCATTAACAATGATTTCAAGATTTCGGTGCTGTCAGTGTTCCAAGGGATTTGCCTCACTGTGCCTGAGTGCCTTCTCAGATGGATAAAGAAAAGCCACTCCAACAGTTCCAACCTTAGACCTGAAGAACCAGAGATTAAAGTGTATAGAAAAAAAAAAAAAAACCTCTCTGGAGTGTGTTATAAATAGCCCACCTCCTCTCTCCTTCATGTCAGACAGTGATGGGCAATATAGGCCAGGACTACCTCAAACGTAGCTTAGCTCTCCCTCCCCAGGGCTGCAATTACAGATGTGCCCAGCCAAGCCTGTTAACTCCAACTCCAGGGAAATCTGATGCTATCTTCTGGCCTATTTGGGTATTGCAGGGTGTGCACAAACCCACACCTAGACACATGCATAGCCATAATTAAAAATAAAAAATAAAAGTTGACTGGAAACTGACCTGGAGACATAGTCCTGACTTCCCAGCATTGTCAGGCTGCACAGTCCTGACCTTATAGCATTGTCAGGCTGCACAGTCCTGACCTTCCAGCACTGTAAGGCTGAAACAAAAGATGATGAGTTCAAGCCTAGCTTGTAATACATAGTAAGTTACTATCTCAAAATGGGAGAGGGTATGGGGGTGAGGGTGAGGAAGTTAATGGGAATCTTCTATCCATGTTTGTATGTTGCCAGTTGATGGTCTTTCATAATAAGAGCTTCGTTTCTCTAAGGATGTTCAGTTCAACAGAGCATTCACCATTTCCACGTCTCACTAAGGCATAAGGGAGTCTGTGGGGGCCGAACTGGGAAAGGACAAAGAACTAGGTCATGTTTCCAGTCCTCTTTCCCCTTTTTCGTTGTTCTAAATAAACCTTCAGAGTCCCAAAGCACAACGGTGCTTCCTACTAAAGCTCTTGTGTCCCACCCATCCTTCCCCCCCCCCCCCCGGGGTCTTTCTACTTGGCTTTCTAGGCCTTCTGGTATTTGAACTGAGCTGTAGTTCTGGAGCAGGGAGACTTGCCTACCATCAGCATCATCTCTACACACTTGCTGTACAGCTTTCTCAGCACGGCTTCCCACCGTCCCTCTGATGTTCCTCTCCCACTCACTATCCTCATGGGTTTATTCCGGTGTTGTTTGCCTGCACTTGCTTTTGTGAAGCTCTGGGAAGAAGAGGAGATAATCATCTATGTTCAAAGCCACCGCAATCCTCCTTATCCAGCATATAGTCGACACTTGGCAAATTTATCAGCTCTAGGAACAGAGTTTCAGGGGAAATAGTCTTCCCTGTAGACCCCTTGGAGATCGTAGTATGTCTGCAGACCCCTTGGAGATCGTGGTATGTCTGCAGACCCCTTGGAGATCGTGGCATGTCTGCAGTTCCTTTCCCCCTGCCCCAAATGCTAAAAGTGAGCCAGAAGAAGTTTTGCATAGGACACATATTCTTTCCCAGCTATCTGACTATCTGGGCATCTCCTTCCTTCCAAGGAGCCAACTCAAGCTGGCTCCATGCTCTCAAGGCTTGTGTGTCACATAGGACTTCATGTTGAACAGTATGCACGACTATATTAAGTCCTCAAAAATTAGGATGCACTTTGGACCGAGTGCATCCTTGTGGCGTGGGTAAGGGTGATTTAGGTCACAAATTTGCGTGGGTTTCTTTTTGAGTCTTTCTCTCTGTGTGCGTCTCCCACCTTCTTCCTTCCTTCTCTAAAGGACAAGCAAGCAAGATTTCACTGAGCAGAGTAGGGAGGGTCTCTGTAGCACAGAGGGGTCCCCAGAATGTGTCACCCAATCCTGGTGTTTCTTACAAAGGTGATGCTAAGCATAACTGAAGACACTTCCATTGTAAAAAAAAAAAAAAAGTACTATTCTAAGTACTTAATTTGTGTGTGTGTGTGTGTGTGTGTGTGTGTGTGTGTCCTAGTGCACGTTCCTCCCCCCCTTGTACAATCACATGCACACGCACGTGCATATGGAGGTCAGAGGGCAACCTTGGGTGTTACTTCTCAGGAGACGTCCATCTTGCTTTTAAAGGGTCTTTCGCTGATCTGGATTTACCTGTCTCTATCTCCCACTCCCTGGCCCTGCAGTCCTGGAATCACACATGTTGCCCCCCTCCCTTTTTTCCACAAGGGTTCTGAAGATTGGCCCAGATCACTTTCCTAAGCTATCTCCCAGCTGGTTTTCCTTCTCTCCCTCCTCTTCTGTTTCACCAACGCTGGGAACTGGTGATCCTCGGTTAATATTCATGCTCAATGGCTCAGCCCACCAGGCCTTTTCTGATTTTTTTTTTTAAAGCCATACTGAGGTTTTGAACATGGTGTCTTGTGTATGGTAGATGGGCACTCTACCAAGTGAGCTACATCCCCAGTCAGTCCCACTGGTTTTTGTTTTTTTAGAATAGCATTTCATGTAGCCTAGGATGGCTTCAACCTTGAACTCCTAATTCTCCTGCCTCCATCTCCTGAGTGCTCAAATTACAGTGCACAGATTATGTGCCTCATAGAGCCCAGGCTGTTGAATCCTCCCTCCAGCCTCTACTTCCCACATTCTGTGATTACATGCATGCACCACCACACCTGGCTTTATATGTTTCTAGGAATTGAATCCAGGGCTTTGCGAATGCTAGGCAAACATTCTGCTATGGGTGGAGTGTATATTTCTTACTAAAAATCTTCAAATTCTAAATATGGCTCTTGGAGTTTTTAATTAAAAATAGTTAACACACATATATGTCAAACTTTAATGTATATTAAACCACTATGATTTGCACACATACAAAATGTGTATAGCCGGACAGTGGTGGCACACGCCTTTAATCCGAGCACTTGGGAGGCAGAGGCAGGCGGATTTCTGAGTTCGAGGCCAGCCTGGTCTACAAAGTGAGTTCCAGGACAGCCAGGGCTACACAGAGAAACCCTGTCTCAAAAAAACCAACCAACCAAACAAACAAACAACAAAAAAGTGTATAAATATGTTACATTTTATGTTGTGTATAATTTGTTAAACTATTTAAACAAATGCTAGAAATGGTAACACTTTCTTTGGAGTTCTGTTATGTGATAAGACAGGACAAGCTGATTCCTTCCTCCCTTCCTTCCTTCCTTCCTTCTTTCCTTCCTTCCTTCCTTCCTTCCTTCCTTCCTTCCTTCCTTCCTTCCTTCCTCCCTCCCTCCCTCCCTGCCTCCCTCCCTCCCTTCCTTCCTTCCTTCCTTCCTTTCATCTTTTTCTTTGCTTTGCTTATTCATCTGGAGGCTCACTGGGTCTAGATGATCCAAATGCATCCACCTTGGCCTTGCCCATCCAATGTTCCATAATCTACAGTTTTGTGTGCCTATTCCATCCGCAAAGAAAGATGACCTGGTTCTAGCAGACATGCAGGCTCCAGTAACACTGCAGAGTGTTAGTGAGTTGGATTTAACCTTCCTGTCTCCTTCCCCATCATAGTCACCCACTCTTCCCACAGTCATTCCTTGAATAGTTCCTTAAACCTCTGGGTCCTTCCTACCTCCACGCCTTTGTTCATTCTACTTTCCCTGCCTAAATTATTCCTCTCCTCTTCTTCTGTGCCTATTTGAACATTTCTCAGTGACATTTAACAAACTTGTCCCCCCCCCCCACCTAATGTCAACCACATGTACATCATGATGACAGCCATGAGAAATCTCTGAATTTACTAGTTGATACTCCAGTAAAACCATCCTCTGGGCTGACGGTGGGCACAGAGCTAGTCTGTCCCTTGCTAGCTGTAACTTTCCCGATAGACTTTAGCTATCTCACATATCTGAAAGGGCTCCGGCATTAATCAGCCTATAAAGTAGGTGCTAAATTGAACAGGATGTAGAAATGAACCAGCACTCCTCTTCTTTCTGTGGTAAAATCCTTTTCCTTAAGCATATATACCTAGATAAGTCTCCCTACATTGGCTAAGGCTTATATGATCAAAGTATACATATATATGAATAGCTATTATATACATAATATATGTGAATATGTATAAAATGTGAACCTACATATATTATTTACATTTAAAAGCTATAGTTTGTTTCTCTCTATCACTCCCCCCCCTCTCTCTCTGTGCCCATGGAAGACAAAAAGAGGGTGTCAGATCCCCTAAGACTGGAGTTAAAGGCAGTTATGTGCCACTTGATGTTCAAGCTGGGAACTGAATTCTGTTCTACAAGAGCAGCAAATGCTCTTAACTGTTAAGCCCTCTCTCAAGTCCAGACTGATGTATATTGGTTGATCAAGTGCTAGGGATACTAATGTCTCAATAATTTTTGTTCTGAAATAAAAGCACCAGAGAAAACTAAATCCATCCAGGGCAGAGGAATTTCTGTTATACAGATTTGTGGGTAGGAAACCAGGGAAGAAATGGAGTAGTAAAGGCAGTAAGTGAGTAGGACATGAGAAGCTGCTGAGCTAAGGTTCTCTGTACTGCTAGGATAACAGATGTGTGCACCATCCCGTGTCTGTGGCTTTGGCATGCTTGGCTAGCACTCTAGTGCCTGAGCTACATTTCAAATCCTCCTTTGCTTTTTCTGTCCTTCTGTCCCCATTTTCCTTCCTAGCCTCAGGCCCACAATCTTCCTTCACCTCCTGAGTGATGAGTGAATTTTTTTTTTTTTTTGAGACAGGGGTTCTCTGTGTAGCCCTGGCTGTCCTGGAACTCACTTTGCAGACCAGGCTGGCCTCGAACTCAGAAATCTGCCTGCCTCTGCCTCCCAAATGCTGGGATTAAAGGCGTGTGCTACCACTACCCAGCTGAGCAAATTTTTTAAAAAGGTTTATTTATTTATTTTATTTATATGAGTACACTGTAGCTGTCTTCAGACACACACCAGAAGAAGGCATCAGATCCCACTACAGATAGTTGTGAGCCACCATGTGGTTGATGGGAATTGAATTCAGGACCTCCGGAAGAGTAGTCAGTGCTCTTAACTGCTGAGCCATCTCTTCAGCCTCTGATGAATGAATTTTTACTTAGTGACCTGCATTCCTAGTTTTGATGGGTTGTATCATGGTCTGTCACTGGAGTCACCTCTACTCTCACCCCTCAAAGCTAACCATCCAACAAGCATAATTAACTCTGCCTCTTTTTTTCCAGTCCCTCTCTCTTCCACTGCTGCTATCATCAACCTAGTTCAAGTTTCCGTAATCTCCCAGAGACAACTGGTCTCTCTGCCTCCAGTCTAATCCCCTTTCCATTCACCTTTCACACACTGCCAGAGTAATCTTTCTCAGGCATATGCATCTGATTATATCACTCTCCTTAACCATTTCTACCCCCACTCCTCAACTGCCCCGTTTATTCTGTTTAAATTCTGAGTAGAACATTCCAGACATTTTGTTCCTGGTGTAACTAGCAGCCTTCATTCTGCCCCCTTCTCCATCCCCACATCCACACCCTGTGCTCAAGTCACAGTGACCTACTTTCAGTTCCCCAAACACAACATGCTTTATCAAGCCCCTGCACATACATGGAAGGCTTTCTGTGCCAGCTGGAGGCACTAATTCAACTTTGAAATTCAGTGAGTGAGTCATTTTCCCTGACTTGCCCCAGCCATAGTCTGTCGCCAGCTCTCGCTGCTTCTCCCTCCAGCTCTCCACAATCTCTTGCACACATTTACATATTGCATATACTTGCTTGCTTGCCTGTCTCCAACTGGCAGTGGGAGGCTCTCTGAGAACAAGCTGGTTCCTATGTGTCTTTGCATGCTTCGTGTCTATTGTAGGCTTAAAACAGGTGCTATTGGATGAGCAGGTGACTCTTTTATAAGTACTTTAGGTTGGACAAAGTTGGGGCATAGGAGCCTCTCTACACAGAAAATAGCCAGTTTGGATGCTGACATACCTTGGAGAAAGGCTCTGGTCATTTTTTGCCTTTTGTATGATATATTTTTAAAAAGATTTATTTATTTATTTATTTATTTATTTATTTATTTATTTATTATATGTAAGTACACTGTAACTGTCTTCAGACACTCCAGAAGAGGGCATCAGATTTCATTACAGATGGTTGTGAGCCACCATGTGGTTGCTGGGATTTGAACTAGGGACCTTTGGAAGAGCAGTCGGCGCTCTTAACCACCGAGCCATCTCGCCAGCCCTTGTATGATATTTTGATCATTCATTCAACAATTAAGCACCTATGTTTTCAGGTCTCAAATGACTTTTTTTTTTAAGATTTATTTTAGGCATACAAATACACTGTTGCTCTCTTCAGACACACCAGAAGGGGGCATCCGATCCCATTGCAGATGGCTGTGAGCAACCATGTGATTGCTGGGAATTGAACTCAGGACCTCTGGAAGAGCAGGCTCTTAACCACTGAGTCATCTCTCCATCCCTTTCATATTTTTCTTTTTCTTTCCTTTTCTTTCTTTCTATCTTTCTTTCTATCTTTCTTTCTTCCTTTCTCTCTTTTTCTTTCTTTTCTTCTTCTTTTTTTTTTTTTTTTTTAAGAATTAGGAGGTATTGTGTTAAACAAGAAAACCAGCCAGGCGTGGTGGCGCACGCCTTTAATCCCAGCACTCGGGAGGCAGAGGCAGGCGGATTTCTGAGTTTGAGGCTAGCCTGGTCTACAAAGTGAGTTCCAGGATAGCCAGGGCTATACAGAGAAACCCTGTCTCGAAAAACCAAAAAAAAAAAAAAAAAAAAAAAAAAAAAAAAAACCCAGATGTGTCCTTAAAGAAGGATATTCTGTAAAAGCTTTAAAGCTGTTTGAAATTAAATTATGAAAAATAAATTGAAGTTCAGTGCTTGGTGATATAAATATTCCATTCTACTACCAAAGACAAGTTTGATTGAATAACTCTTCAAACAATCTTACAGCGACTCTCCTTCTCAACCACATCCCAAGCCTTTTGTATGTGGCTTCAGATAAGAAGAGAGGGGTAACGGGAAAAATGCTGAAAAATGCTTAGGGGCTAAGAGTGCTTGCTGCTCTCACTTCTGCGTGGGGATTTACAGTTGCTCCTAACTCCAGCTTCAGAGGGTTCTAGTCCCAGACTCCACGTGCTAGAAGGAGAATACCTATCCCTACAGGTTGTTATCAGTCCTCCACATGGTCCAGGGCCTCCCCTCCACCAATAAAAAAGTAAGTGTTGGGAGGTGGGGAGGGAGGAGGGGTTACCTCCAAAAAAAAAAAAAAAAAAGTAGACTAACATTACTGAAACGTACCACTGGGTGGCAGTGCTTCTCCATAAATAAGGTGTCACAGGCCTAGGCCTTTAGATTAAACTAGTTCATAAATTCTACAGAATTATAGTAAAACTATAGTAACATGATCGACTCTTTTTTTGAAAAAAAAAGGAAAAGAAAAGAAATCTAGAGACATATCAGGGAGGGAGAGCATTTATTTAGCATGGGTGAAGCCCCGGCTTTGATTCTCAGCAAAAAACCAAAAGAGTCAAAAATAGCATGTAGGCATCTCTTCAAGCTTTTTTTACTCTTTAGCATCTGTTTTTGTTCATTTCCATGGAACAAATAATCACAGAACAGAGAATGGCACGAATATGTTAAGTTCCATTTTTCTCATGTACTTGTAATCTCGGCATATTTATGTGTGTGTGTGTGTGTGTGTGTGTGTGTGTGTGTGTGTGTGTTATGCTAGTGCTACATATGACACCTGTGTGAAAACCAGAGGATAACTTTGAGGAGTCTCTCCTTCCCTTCTGCTGTGGGTTCTAGGGACAGAACTAGCCTAGGCTCTAGGGTGGTTGAGGCCTCTGCTGTAAGCACCTTCACCTGTTGATCCATCTTGCTGGCCCAGAACTGATTTGTAAATATTGATTCTGTGTGCTATGTCAAGATCCAAAGTGCCTAGTTTTAGAAGTATAGACTAACAGATGAAAGTAATTTTTATTTATTTTGGTGTATATGGGTATTTTTCTTGAATGTATGTCTGTGTTCCACATCCTGGCCTGTTGCCCATGGAGACCAAAAAAAGGGTATCAGATCCCCTAGAACTGGAGTTACAAATAGTTTTGAGTGCTATGTTGGTGATAGGAATTGATCCAGGGTCCTCTGGAAAGCAACCGGTGATCTTAACCTCTGAGCTGTCATTCCAGTCCTTGGAAATAATTTTTTTTAGGTAGAAGTGGAATTGGGACAAGAGAACAGAAGGGAGATTTCGGAGGATGCTCTTGGTGAGCCTGGAAATCATAAAGAGCAGATGACATGGACTCCAGCAGTTCCTAGCTTTTTAAGTCTATTTTTCTCATTTGCTAAAATGGAGATGATCATATTACTTCCCTTATACACTTACTCCAAAGATTAAGAAAATGATGATTATAAAATTCTGCCCATTGTCACAAACTGGAATAAAAGTCGGTCCTCCAAATGCCGGAGCAAGTGCTACAGGTAGATGCATATTTATGAATCTTTGATGTATACAGTCACAGTAAAATAGACTTTTTTTTAAAAAAAAAAAAAAAAAGAGGGAGTAAAATATGACGATGGGCCTCTTTTTGTATTTTTTGGAAGCCTGGAGATTACTACCAGGGAGGGCGTCATGCAAGCTAACCAAGCAAGAGCTCTACCACTGAGCTACCCCCTCAGCTCAGGAAAGACCCTTAGGGGTGTAGAAGTGGGTGGAGATGTATAGAAATGGAGTTGCTTTTTATCTGAATATGTATTCAGATAAGGTTGGAAACTTGAAAGGGGGGACCAGTGTCAGAGGTGACCGTCATCCCGGTATCCTCTGAGGAGAGTCTAGGGATGTTAGGTTTTCCGTGCTAAACCTGGGAAAGTCCTAAGCAAACTGGACAGAGTTGGTCACCATACCAGAATAGGTCAAGGGTGGGGGGTTGGGTGGGAGGGAGGATAATATTCAGATCTTTCTTTCCCTGTGCCAACTGGTCTCTTTACAATAACTTTGTAAGGAGTTTTACCACTGGCTTGATCATACAGAAGACAAAAAGCAAGTCAGCTGGACAACACAGTCCAAAAAGGTCAGAACTATAGACACGAGAAAGAAAGGACAGAGAATCGACCCAAAGAGGTAAACACATTAACTCTGTAGGTTAGAATTGCTCCAGGGATGAACTGACGGAGAAAGTCTCAGACTCTCTCAGCAAAAATTCAGGTGTGGGACACGCCCAGATTCCTGGGAACATCTTCCCAGTTCACTTCCTGCTTTGAAATTTCTCTCCTCTAATTGCATACGGTACGAGCTATCGAACGAAGACAAAGGTCGAAAGTCCAAGAACACCATTCGCAAGATACCTTCTTATTAAGCCATAGGGCGGGACCTCTTCGCACCCGAGAACCCCCAGCCACCCCAAAGCCACTCTTAGATCTATTTGACAAGAGCAACTACAACCCGCCAAACCAACGCAAATTAGATTTGCCGGGCCGGCCGGAGGCGCCTTCTGATTGGTAGGACGATAGGGGTGGTGTCCTCCCTCGGATTGGTGCAAACCATCGAGGTTGAGCGCTGTACCGCGTCTGGGCGCGAAAGCTCGAACTTCGCTGCCGAACTGGAGACGGCGGGAGCTGTTGCCGTCAAGTTGAGGTTACTGGGGACACGTTCTCCTGGAGCTGTGCGAAAGGGAGGCCGGAATCATGGCCGGCGAGGTGGGTTCTAAGGTGAGTTTAGGCTCTGGTCCGGGCTGTGGAGGCCTCTCGCTGAGGGCCGGGTGGTGCTCCCGGGTGGCGCAGGGCCGGAGCGCCGAGCCGGGAGGACTACAATTCCCGGAGTGCACCGCTCCGAGACCACTGGACTGGGTCTGGGGGCCTCTGGAGGGTCTCCATCTGGCTTCCCGCGCTCGGTCCCCACAGCTTCTGGTTCGGCGGCGCGCGCTGTTGTCCGCCCAGCCGGCGTCCTCAGTTTGTCACTGCAGCCCGCCTTGCTCTTGGCGCGTTTCCTGCCGCGCAAGCTCCCTTTACAGCATCCCCAGAAAAAAATAAAAAAAGGCCTTGGCCAGCCTGGCCTGGAGGTTGTGGGGTGGGATTCTCTGTAAGCACAGGGTGAGGGTTATACGCAGTTGGAACTCTGGTTCTGGAAGGGACTTCTGAGGGTGTCGCGCGTGGGCCCACAGTCTTTGCCCACAGTGCTTCATTGGCCCAGCTCGCAGCGTCCTTCGAGTATGATGACTCAGTAGTGGAAATTGGCCATAGAAAACCTTTTCCGGGATCTGTGTTCTTTTCTGGAGCCAGGACTAGGACCAAATAGTTGCCTTGGGAACAGATTTAATCGGGTACCAGAAAACCTAATCACCAAACGAAAGCCGTATTTTGACATGAAGTTTTCATAATTAGATATTGAACAAAATATCAGACTTCAATCAAGATCCCATCGTGCACCAACCTGTCTTTTTGCCTCACTAGGATTAAAAAAAAAGTCTTAATTTAAAAAACATTATTTTCAAAAGGTGGCTGACTTCATAAACCACACTTCTGCTGACTTACTAGAAAGAGAGAAGAAAGGAAGGGAGAAAGAAAGAAAGAAAATATAAAAGTAGGAGACAAAGACAGGGAGGCAAAGTTAGAAGAATGGTATGTGAGCACAATTACTGCATGAGTATGTGTGTGTAAGTAACTATCACTGTGGGATCTGAAGGGTGGCTCATAAATAAAGACACTTGTTTTGAAGCCTGACAGCGTGACTTCTATCCCCAGGACTCACCTAGTAGAAGAGATTAGATTTTTACAAGTTGGCCTCAGTCTTCCATTGCTGCTCTGTAGCACACCACTCCCTCTCCAAATGTGCCCAACACATACACACACATACACACACACACACATGCGCACACGCAAAATATTTAAGAAGGGGGGCTAGAATGGTGGCTCATCAGATAAGAACACTTGCTGCTCCTTCAGAGTACCTGGATTTGGTTACTGTCACCCACAGGGTGGCTCACAACCATCTGTAATTCCAGTTCCAGAGAATCCAATGCCCTCTTCTGACCTTTATGGGTATCAGATTTGCACTCAGTGCCCTTACATACATGCAGGAAAAATACTCCTACACATAAACAAACTAAATCTTTTTTTAAAAATTTTTAAAAGGGACTGGAGAGATGGCTCAGTGGTTAAGAGCCCTTGCAGTTCTTGCGGAGAATCCTAGTTCAATTCCCAGTGTCCACATCATGACTGTAACTGCAGCTCTAGGGTGTCTCATGAACCTTTTACCTCCACAACCACTTCATGAATATGGTGCACAGACATATATGCAGATGAAACACTTATACTCATAAAATTAATAAATATTTTCAATTGAAAAAAAAGAAAAACCAAGTGAATCTGATTTGTACAATTAATGTGTTTAATAAAAGTAAATGGAGCTGTTCAGTTAGTATCCTGTAGCAATTACTCTCTGAGTTTGTTTGGTTTTGGTTTTGGCCTGTGACTCTAAATGTCATCTGTTCGTCACACTGTCCCGTTGGTTCTTCCCAGTTGCAGCTGATGTCCCCACGCTGTGTACCCATATATACTCAGCTTTCTCCTCCTTGTTAATGCTAGGTTTATTCTCATTCTCTAGGTTAACCTGGAAGTCAATGATCTAAAACTCCTTTCGCAAGAAGCAGCAGATAGTCCTGTAGACAGTGGACAGGGCAGCTTTGAAACACTCGAGCCCTTGAGTGAAAGAGGTTTGTAATATATGTTATGTTAATTTTAGGAATAGAATGTGGGGTCCTGGGTTGTGAGTGATTTCAGTTAATCTCGTTATTTTCTTGATTTATCGAATTAAATTGTTAGTGTCCCAACTTTATTATTTATTTTCTTTAGAATAAATAAAAAATAGCAGTGCTTACATATATTTTTAAAGAACATCCATTCCTGTTATATAACAGGAATAAATAATTTTTTTTTAGTTAAAAATAGATAAAATGTCTAATAGTTACTTCATGTCCTGGTTAAGTGCATTCATTATAGAACAGGATTTCTAACACCTGCCAGGATGATTAGAACAACTTTACACATTATAAATGTATAAATGTATGTAATTACATTTCTTAGCAAGAGAGGTTTTGCCACAGAAATTTTTTTTAAAATATATTTTTAGATATGCTTTGCTTCAGTGAGTTCTTAATGGTAGTTGTGTAATCCCACAAGGTGATATATCTACATGTGTAATTAAATATATTTTTAAGTAGCTTAGAAGAAGGACAAAGGATTGGGTGATTGGGTGCCTTCTTTTTAAAAAATACACTGTTTCCTCCAGATTCTGACGAAGAGATTTTTGTGAGTAAGAAACCGAAGAGCAGGAAAGTGTTACAAGACAGCGATTCTGAGGCTGAGGACAGAGACGATGCTCCAGAGAAACCCACCTACGACAGCGCGGAGGACAATAAGGAGAACTTACACTCAGGGAAGAGTCAGAAGATCAGAAGCATTTTCAAAGCCCTGGCTGACAGTGAGGAGAGTAACATGGAGGAAACTCCTTGTCAGGAAAGTCCTGAGACTCAAGAGACTCCTTCCTTGGAGCCAAGCCACCAGACAGGACTCTCTGTGGACTTCACCACCGAAAGAAAGCTCTCCAAAACACTCCACAGAGAAGGAGCTGAAGGAAAAGCAAAATCCAAGAGACGACTGGAGAAAGAGGAGAGAACAATGGAGAAAATCAGGAGACTGAAAAAGAAGGAAACAAGATGTGAGGTATGCTGAAATTTTCTGACATTTGTAACTGTGATTATTGTTATTTTTGATCAGGGTCTCACCACGGAGCCTTCACTGTCCAAGAACTCACTCTGAAGACCAGGCTGGCCTCGAACTCACTGAGACCCGCCTGCCTTTGCCTCCCAAGTGCTAAGATTAAAGGCGTGCGCCACCACTGCCCAGTTCGTTCTTTCTCTCTCTCTCTCTCTCTCTCTCTCTCTCTCTCTTTCTTTCTTTCTTTCTTTCTTTCTTTCTTTCTTATGTGTATGTGTTTATGCCTGTGTACCATGTGGATGGTGTAGGTGCCCATGGAGGCCAGAGGTGTCAGATCCTCTGGAACTAGAGTTACAGGCAGTTGGGAGCCACCAAGTGAGGGTGCTGGGAACTGAACCTGGGTTCTCTGAAACAGCCCAAGATCAATTTTTTTTTTCTTCTGAGACAGGGTTTCTCTGTATAGTCCTGGCTGTCCTGGAACTCACTTTGTAGACCAGGATGGCCTCGAACTCAGAAATCCGCCTGCCTCTGCCTCCCAAGTGCTGGGATTAAAGGTGTGCGCCACCACGCCCAGCAAGACAAGATCAACTTTTTCTTTTTTTTTTTTTTATATGGATGAACAATATGCCCTTGAGTATGGATGAATATTTTATGTATCTGCTTGTTGAGGTACATTCTAAAAACTAATTAGGTTTTGTTTTTAGGTAGGTTGATATTTTAGAAACATAGATTTTAATTCCTAATAATTGTTTCTGCACACAAAGTATAGCTTTAAATTGACTTCTTTGCATGATGAGTGATGATTACATAATTTGCAATTATTGATCTTCTTTGCCATTGTAAATGCATTAAGAATATTTCCAAATAAATGGGGTATTGGTTTCTTGGTGTGTTCTTGTAGTAATTCTCCATTACTGTTTCTCTGATGAAGTTGACTTTTGAGAGTTTTTAAAAACACATGTATCAATCAAAAGTTTACTTGTTAACTAGAAAAATTATCCTCAAATTTTTCTTTTTTTTTTTTTTCTTTTTGGCTTTTCGAGACAGGGTTTCTCTGTGTAGCCCTGGCTGTCCTGGAACTCACTTTGTAGACCAGGCTGGCCTCGAACTCAGAAATCCGCCCGCCTCTGCCTCTGAAGTCCTGGGATTAAAGGCGTGTGCCACCATTGCTCAGCCTCAAATTTTATTTTATTTTATTTATTAAAAGTTTACTTATTTAAGCAGGGCAGTGGTGGCACATGCCTTTAATCCCAGTACTTGGGAGGCAGGTGGATTTCTGAGTTCAAGGCCAGCCTCATGTACAGAGTGAGTTCCAGGAAAGCCAGGGCAATACAGAGAAACCCTGCCTCGGGGGAAATTTTTTTTTTTACTTATTTTATGAGTATACTGTTGCAGTCTTCAGAAACACCAGAAGAGGGCATCATACCCCATTATAGGTGGTTGTGAGCTACCATGTGGTTGCTGGGAATTGAACTCAGTACCCCTGTAAAGCAGTCAGTGCTTTTAACCACTGAGCCATTTCTCCAGCCCATCCTCAAATTTTATAAAGTAATCGCTCCATATGTATTTAGTTGACTTTTCAAGACAAATTTACTATTTGCTAAATATTGGGTAGTTATATAAAAATCACAGCTTGAGTTTCAAAGGATAAGTGTAAGTTAGGAGTCAGTGAGAATGTTCCAGATGAGAGATAGTTGTGTGTTAATGAAAGGTGGGCTTTTTGTTCTCTTTCAAATTACCATATGCTGTTGTGAGACGCTAGGCTTCAAAATGATTTGATTGTGCATTTTCTTTATTGTCCAGGAAAGTGATGCAGACCGGCCGCTTAATGACAGTGGCTGTCTCCTTGAAGATAGTGATCTTTTTGAAACAGGTTTGGAGGAAGAAAATGACTCTCCACTAGAAGATGAAGAGTCGTTAGAGTCAATAAGGGCGGCTGTAAAAAACAAGGTGAAGAATCACAAGGCAAGTCAAGAGCCAGCCCAGCCACTGCTTCACTCTCTGTTTCACTGTTGCATTTATTTTTGGAACTCGCAGGCTTTAAACTTACAGTACTTACTTTTCTGTATGTGGGTGTTTTGCTTGCATGTATGTCTGTGTGTGCATACAGTGCCCATGGAGGCCAGAAGAGGGTGTTAGAGTCCCTGGAACAGGAGTTACAGATGACTGTAAGCTGTCCTGTTGGTGCTGGGAACGAACCTTGGTCCCTTGTACTTGGTTCTGTGGGTAAGATGGTTTGCTGTGCAAGCGTGAGGACTGAAGTTCAAATCTTCAGAGCCCAGATCACAAAGCCATGTGTGGTCATGAGCCGTAGTCCAGCACTGGGTTGCTGGGACTTGGCGAAAAGACCCTGTCTCAAGGAAGTGGGCGAATGGGGAGGGATAAGAGAGTGGGACACCTGGTAGCCTTCTCTGGCCTCCATGTGTACACTAGTACACAAGTAAACAAATACAGCAAACATGTACACACACACACTAAACTGAAACAAAAAAGAGGAATATTTTAGCTAGGTTTATCACTATTGTTGTGATAAACACCATGGCCAGAAGCAAACTGGGGAGGAAAGGGTTTGTTTTAGCTTATAGTTGTAGCCCAGTGTGAAGAGAAGTCAGGGCAGGAGCAGGAGCAGAAGTCATAGATGAATGCTGTTTACTAGCTTACTTTTCAGATCTTGCTCAGCCTCCCTTTTTTTCTTTTAATTAATTAATTAATTAATTTTACATTCCAATGGCTGCCCCCACAGTTCTTCCCCCAGCTCCTGCTTCCTTTCTCCTCTTAGAGTGTAGAGGAACCTTCCAGGTACACACACAAGTCTCTTCAGGGCTAAGAGCATCCTCTCGCACTAAGGCCAGATAAGGGGAACAGATTCCACAGACTGGCAACAGCTTTAGGAACAGCTCCCACTCCAGTTGATGGGGGACTCCCATGAAGACAGAGCTGCACATCTGTTACATATGTGTGGTTGCGGGGGCTAGGTCCAGCCTGTGTATGCTCTTTGGCTAGTGGTTCAGTCTCTGAGAGTCCCAGCGGTCCAGGTTAGTTGACTCTGTTCATCTTCCTGTGGAGTTCCTATCTCCTTCAGGGTCCTCAATCCTTCCCCCAACTCTTCCATGAGCAGCCTGCCTCTTTATACAAGCTGGGACCACCTGTCCAGGGATAGCAACTTCCACAGTGGGCTGGGCTTCTTCTCCATTAAACATTAATAAGGCAGTACCCACAATGACTCTTCCTGAGGCCAAACTTACAGAGGCATTTTCTCAATTAAGGTCTCCTCTTCCCAGATATGTCTAAGTTCATGTCAAGTTAACAAAAATCAACCAGCATAAAGGATTTTCTCTCTCTGTGTTTGTTTCATTCTCTTTTTTTTTTTCCAGATTATATTTTATATGTATGAGTGTATATACTACATGTATGTATATACATGCATTCGTATGTATATTGTATGCATTTGGTACCTGTGGAAGCCAAAAGAGGGCATTGGATTCCGTGGAATTTGAGTTATAAACTTCTGTGAACTATAATGTAGGTGTTAGGTCCAAACAGAAAACTTAGGGCTATAATTCCATTTGTATCTTTTTTTTTTTTTTTTTTAGCACAGTAGGAAAACTTTTATCTGGTAATTTTTTTTTTTATTTATTTATTTTTTTGGCTTTTTCGAGACAGGGTTTCTCTGTATAGCCCTGGCTGTCCTGGAACTCACTTTGTAGACTAGGCTGGCCTCGAACTCAGAAATCCGCCTGCCTTTGCCTCCCGAGTGCTGGGATTAAAGGCGTTCGCCACCACGCCCGGCTTTTATCTGGTAATTATTAACTTAAGAGTAAAGTAGTAAAGTAGTGTGGTGTAATAAGAAACATCATTTTACCAGCCCTGGTGGTTGTGCTATCCAAGATACTTGGGAGACAGGAGAATTGCAAGTTCAAAGCCAGCCTGGAAAGCTTAATAAAATCCTGTCTTTAATTGAAATTTGAGGACCGGGGATTTATCTCAGTCCTAGAACACTTGCCTAGCATGTGCTAGATCTTGAGTTCTACTCCTTACACCAACAAGAGGAAAACATCTTTTTATCTGAGTTTAGTTTTGTCTTTCTTTAAACAATTTGCAATCTTTTAGAAAAAGGAGCCATCTCTGGAGAGTGAGACTTTTTCATTAGAAGACGGAAATGAGTTATCCAAAGGCAGTGCAAGGAAGGTAAGACACACCCCTACCCACTGTTTGTACAATCTCTTTCTACAGAGGAGTGGGTGTTTCTCACCCGTCTCAAGACAAATATCTTATCTTATTTGAGTTCCTTGGTAACCAAGCTCTTTCCTCTTTCTTTTTATTTACTTCTTTCTTTTTTAAAGATTTGCTTTATTTTTATATGTATATGTTTTGTCTATATGTGTGTCTATCTGTATGTCTGTCTATGTGTCACATATTCATTTTTATGTGTATTTGTTTTGTCTGAATGTGTGTGTACCACATGTGTTTTGTCTGTGTGTGTCTGTATGTGTGTCTATTTTATGTACATGTGTCTTGCCTGTATGGTGTCTGTGTACCACGTGTTTCTTTATGTGTGTTTTGCCTTTATGCATGTCTGTGTACCACATGTGTTTTGCTTGCATGTATGTCTGTGTACCACATGCATACAGTGCCTAGTGGCCAGAAAAAGGCATCACAGCCCTTGAACCTGGAGTTACTGATGATTGTGAGCCACCACATAGGTGCTGGGAACTGAACCGGGGTCCTCTGCAAGACAAGCAGGTGCTCTTAACCACTGAGCCATCTGTCATGCAAGGTGTTTCTTTGTACACAGTAAGAACAGAAATATCGTTTGTTAGGATAAATTTGTTTTCGGAGACTTGCTAATAAATACATTCTTTATTCTTGTATTGAGTGTTTAGTGCCAAGTCCTTCTCTTTCTGTTTTCTTGGAGACAACAAGTCATCTTCAGGAATAAATATCTTCCTGGAAAGCACCATTAATGTAGTTTCACTTTGTTTTGTTTTTAAGGAAAGAAAGGCAGCAAGGTTAAGTAAGGAAGCATTAAAAAAACTGCACAGTGAGAGCCAGCGTCTGGTCCGAGGTAATACAAACCGTGAGCTGCAGCACCGTGGGGTTTGGCTTGCTTTGTTTGCTGTTTGTCAGCTCATCTTGGATGTCGGGGAGTTGGTTTCTTAACACTCATAATGTGAATTCATATCACATGAGTGTGGTATGAAACTTAGAGTTAAACTTGATAAATGTCCATTGTTTCCCCAAGCCCTTGGACCATTAATATAAACAGAAAATTTGCAGAACTGTGGTAGAGCTAAATTATATGTTTGTGTATGTGTGCGTGTTGGGTGGTGTATATGTGTCATTGCCCAGAGAGGCCAAAAAATGTCAGACCCTCTGGAGCTTGACTTACAGGCAGTTGTAAGCTGCTGAGCTGATGGGTTCTGGCAGCTGAACTTTGATCCTCTCCCAGATCATGAGTATTCTCCTCCCTAAAGAGGAAACTGTTGTCTGTGGACTGGCTGCATCCAGATCCCTGTAGAAGTTTGAAACACATGAAATTATTCAAGATATATAAAGGATTCTGTTTGAAATGGGATCCAAGAATATATATTTGTTAAAAAGCATTCTGATTTGTTTTGCCTGGCATATGGCTCAAGACCCTTAGGTTGTTTGAAGCTGGGAGGATTGAAAGTTTGAGGTCAGCGTGGATGATACAGCAGGTTCCAGGCCAGCCCGTGTCACCTAGTATGTCCTTGTTTCATAACAGAAGAAACACAAAAGCCGGTTATCTTTTAGAAGTTTGCTGGTGTTTGGCTTTTGTCCTTGGTAAACGCAGGACTGTTTTCTGTCTCATGGTAGCTTTGTTTTATGTTATTTGGTTAACTGAATATGAAGTGACATTTCAGAATATGCACATGAGTATTTCCTTGTTTTGTTCCATTTTTTTTTAGAATCTGCACTTAATCTTCCATATCATATGCCTGAGAGTAAAACTATTCACGATTTCTTCAAACGTAAGCCCCGGCCCACGTGCCAGGGCAGTGCCATGGCCCTGCTAAAGTAAGAACCTGCTTTCCTTGTGGTTACAGTCTCAGTGAATGTTCAGTTTTGTAGCATCTGGTATAAAGTTTAGACTCCTTAGTCCCTTAGCTGATGTAAGCCACGCATTCCGGGTTGGGAGATGAGAGCACTTCACAGTGAGAATTTTCAGTTCCACCTCTTGTCCCTTCTTGTAGGTCATGTAAGTATCAGTCGGGCCATTGCAAGGAAACCATAAACCCTGCAGCTGGAATGGGTGCTGAGGACTCCAGCAAAGGTTCCGAGCAGAGGACAGGGGCTGGGATTGCAACGGAAACTAATGTCCTCTCTGAGGTCTCAGAAGAAGCTGGGATCACTGCTGGATCCGATGAGGCTTGTGGGAAGGATCCGGTAAGACGAGGAGAGCTGGAAATTGAGGAGCCTGAGAAGCACAGTGATGACAGACCTTATTCTCCTGGGGACAGATCCATGTCACAGCAGGAACCCTCCATCCCCAGGATCAAAGACAATGAGGGGCATCAGGCTGGAGACCTCACCGAATCTGACCCTCCTCCTGCCCTGGAGGGAGAACTGAAAACAGTAGAAAAAACAGATGCAAAAGAGGGAATGCCTGAACAGAAAACCCATCCCGAGTCCACAGAAGTCGAGGCAGCAGTAGCAGCAGCAGCAGCAGTGGAGGCGCCACCTGAAAAGGTGAGACGATTCACCGTGGACCGACTTAGACAGCTGGGAGTGGATGTTTCCAGTCAACCTCGGCTGGGCGCTGATGAAGATTCCTTTGTGATACTTGATGAACCTGAAACCAACAGAGGTAACCCTTGAAACAGGGAAGATTCTCTGGGGTGGTTCCTACCTGCAACTTTTGCTGCTGTGGAAGATGGAAGCGTGGGAGAAGCCAGAGATTGCACATGGTCTTCTAGATGCACTAGAAGTGGGCAGAATCCTGTTCAGATGAGGTTGGCAGAATGTCAGGGTAGGCTTTTAAGTCTTTTTTTCAGATGGAAACCTGGTGATAATTAACATACTGAGGAGGCATACTGCCGTTGGATTATGGTATTTAGGAATTTATTTCTGCCTTTTCAACTTAAACACCTAAATTTTTCTATGACCCTGTGTCAAATCTTATATTAAATCATTCATAAAAACATTCCATTTTTGAAATCCAGAGAGAAACACTTTGATCCACTTAAATTGTCTGCAAAATTGAATTTCTTCCTCCACCCCCACACTCAACAGATACTAAACTATCTGCTGTATTTATAAAATGTTCTATTCCTTTCTGGGCTGACAGAGCAAGGTCACCTGTAACCTTGTAAGAATCCTGTTTACAATGGAGGCATTCTATCACACATTCAGGTAAATCAGATACCTATCCTTCACTTATGGTACTTTCACCATAGAACCTGTGAAGATAGCTCACTGGTTAAGAGCACTTGTTCTACCAGAGGACCAGAGGGAGTTTGAGTCCAGCATCCATGTCTGGTGGATCTTAACTACCTATAATTACAGCTCCAGGGACTCTGACATTCTCATGTCTCATGTTTCTCTGGCTAGCCTCAAACTCACTGTGTAGCCATGGAGGACCTTGGCCTTCTGAGTACTGGGATTGTAGGCATACCTGGTTAGTGGGTGCTGGGGATTAAACCTAGGACTTCATGCATGCTAGGTGAGCACTCTGCCAATTGAGTCACATCCCTTCCCTAGCATATATTACAAACTGTTTAACCGAGTATCGGGTATTTAGTTGTTGAAACAGGATCTCTCTGTGTAGTTCAGGCTAGCCTTAAACTCCCAGCCCTCCTGCCTCTCTGTCATACTGTTAGGATTTGGTATGTGCCGATGCTCAGGCCTGGGCTCTCTCCAACCCTTCTTAGAAAGAAAAAGGAAAGACACACTGTATGGTTCAGGCACTAGACGAAAGGTATATTGAAACAGTGTATTCAAATAAAAAGACCAAAGAAGCATTCACGTGGTGGTAACTAAGCCATTTACATCAAGACTGTTCCAGTCAGCAACAACTTGTTGGCAGGTGCTATGTCAGCCATGAGGTCTGGTGTGGAGAGTATGCCTGGTGGCTTTGCTGAATAGATGGGCTTTGTGGACTTGTAGAGGTGAGAGAATGATATTTTAGGAATTTATTTATTTATTTATTTATTTTTTTGAGTCAGGGTCTCACTATGTAACCTTGACTATCCCAGAACTCACGGTGTAGATGAAGCTGGCCTCAGACTTGCAGCCTTCCTCCACCCCTGCCTCCCAAGTCCTGGAATTACAGGGGTGCACTCTCAGCATGCCTGAGAAGGACAGTTTTAGAAAGGACAGAAGAGGCTCTGCACAGTACTTATTGAGAGAAGATGAGAGTTTGATTGGAACTAGTATACAGTTAAGGGTTATGTAACACAATTAGCATAGATTCATTAGCAGGGGACAAGAAAGAACTGCTCCGCACAGCACTAAGCAAACCTGTTGCTAAACGACTCTAGGAATTATCTAAGATGTTTTCTAAGTAGTCCTGAGCTGAGATACAGGAGGAAAACATTTTGAGAACATACCATATTAAATACTGGTAGATTCTTTATTATCTTCCTTGATTCTTATAGGCCTGTGAGATTACTTTGCAAAATGAAACTGAGGCTGGGGAGTTGGGTCATTTTTCTAGCATGACACTTAGCTTATATAGAGCTAGTGCGATAGCTGCCACATGATACACACTTTCCTTTAACTCAGCATTCTTGCCAGCCGTGTGCGCTAGCTCACTGCTTTAATACAAGCATTTGGGAGGTAGAGGCTGATCTCTGGGAGATCTCAATGCTAGCTTGGTCTACATAGAGTTTCAGGACAACCAGGGATAGAGTTAAGACCCTGACTCAAAAAAAAAAAAAAGTTTTTTTTTTATTTAAATATGATTGACATGAAAGTTAGGTTTCCAGACCAGTCTTTTTCATTGTATTCTATACATGACCTTGGAGTCCATTCATGCAGTAAACTTAGATTTCGCATTTGATTGGGTACTATGTGTGCGAGTAAGGCACAATCCCTATTTTCAAGGAAATGAAAACATAATTGAGATAGGCAAGCAGACCATTATGGGACTGGATGGTAAGTAAAGTGATCAGTTTGTGTCACTGGAGAAGATGCATAGGAGCCGTAGAGCATGCAACGCTTACTTGGATTGGAGATTCTGGGACGTTTTGGAAAGAAAGAAGGAGAGGAAAAAAGAGTTGTAATGAGAATTTTGGTTTCTTTAAAAACACAGAAATAGCCGGATGTGGTGGCGCACGCCTTTAATCCCAGCACTCAGGAGGCAGAGGCAGGTGGATTTCTGAGTTCAAGGCCAGCTTGGTCTACAAAGTGAGTTCCAGGACAGCCAGGGCTATACAGAGAAACCCTGTCTCAAAAACAAAAACAAAAACAAAAAACAGAAATAATCTAAGAATATGTTTTCAGTTTAATCCCAGGTGTGAGATATGGGGCTTCTTCAGATCGTCCATGGCAGCTGACCATGATTAGTCTCTTGCTCTAGAATGGGCGTGATTTTTGCCAGCTGCAGATATGTCTGTGATTGTGTGATGTTTGGAATTTTGGGGACTCTTTGGAGGGGTATATAAGAGGTGAAGGTTGCTGTTGGTCACAGTTTGCTAGTCTTGCTTGAAGAAGAAACAATAAAGAAGAAATTCGATATCCTGATGGCAGTGAAGATCAAACTTGCTCCGAGGAATTTCCCAGTCAGCAGGAAGCAGTCTAGCAACAATGTAGTCCCCTTTCCCCTCTATCCTTTATTCTCTCCTACCAAGTGTTAGGGGGTTGAAAAGATAGAAGAAGGGGGCTGGAGAAAGGTGGAAGAAGGAATCCACAAAGTAACATAAGTCTGGCTACAGAGTCCTGAAACCTGAGGTAGAGATGGGGAAAAACAGCTTTTCTGGTAGAGACAACTGCAAAAGACACAGATAATAGAAATTAGGAGTGCTGGCTGGTGGACATCAAGGTTGTAGGGGTATTGATGGTAGCCTAGATCCAGAAGGGCTTTGGGAGCACGTTAGAGCGGTAGAGCTTCAGTTGAGCCTTTCCTAGTAAAGGACTGTTGAAAATTTTTGTTTTAAGCAGGGAAATCACTCACTCACTCACTAATTTTAGGAAGTTCAAGCTGATAACTAGCACAGCTGATGCCTTGTATGGATAAAATTAGAGGGCTGGGCATGATACTGTGTGCCTGTAATTCTAGCACTTAGAAGGCAGAAAAGGAGGATTATTGAAAGTTCAAGGCTACCATGGGCTATGTAGCAAATACTAGACTAGCCAAGGCTACATGGTCAAGACCCTGTTTCAAAAACAGAAGAAACAGAAAAAGGGATTGAAGAGATGGCTCAGTAATTCAGAGCATGTGCTGCTCTTACAGGGGATCCAAGTTCAGTTCCAGCACCCACGTCTGGCAGCTCATACTCATCTGTAACTCCAACACTAGGGGATCTGATGCCTTTGGCCTCTGGGGGCACCTGTAGTCACGTGTACTTACACAGGCACACATTCTACGCTTTAGAATCACGCTCTACGCATGAATGTAATTAAAACTTTTAAATAGATTTCAAAAAGTAGAAACAAGAAAGAAAACAATGATATATCACAATCTCTTTATCTTATAGAGAAATGAATGTAGATTTAAATTTAAATATGTTATTCCTATTCTTTATGAGGGCACAGGAACCTAGTGGGATTAGAGCAGTGGCCCGGAGCTACGGGCATAGACTTGAGCTGGGGCAGAGGTTTTTTACTTGAAGAGATGAGATACTAGGAAGATGGAAGGAAGGAGAGTAAGGGATGGGTGAGTCAGGTAATAAAGGCGAAGGAAGTGGCTGCCTCACCTGACTCCAGGCTGGAGAGCTTGAGAGTCGTCACATTCTCTAATTATGAATGAAGACACTTCCTAGATGTTATTTTAGGGCCTTGGTGAAATCTTCCTACTCAACTGTTTTATTAGCATCAATAGTGATGTGCCTATTTCTGTTCTCTTTCTGCTGGTACCACCTGTTGCTTCCAACTTTACCGAGTCACTATTAATAGGAGGCAGACTCAGGCTTTCTCTCACTGTTCTTTCATCTGTTAGTAGATGCACCATCTTTTAGAGGTGGGGTTTTACTGCTGGTAATTGTTAGAGGCACAATAAGAAGATTTTGTTTCCTTCTCTAGGGAAAGTAAAGGACACATGTTGGCCATAACCATACAGCCAATGGCATTGATCTGAGTGCATGCTTTTAAGAAGTGAACCATTGGTCGGGCGTGGTGGTGCATGCCTTTAATCCCAGCACTTGGGAGGCAGAGGCAGGCAAATTTCTGAGTTCGAGGCCAGCCTGGTCTACAGAGTGAGTTCCAGGACAGCCAGGGCTACGCAGGAAGATAAGCCTGGGCAACGTGAGACCCTGCCTCTAAAAGCAAACAAAATAATAAGATCCAGCAAAAAAATAAACTTTTTATTTTATATTTTTTAACTAATCTTGCCTCTTTTTTGGAGGGTGGGGGGTTGAGACAGGGTTTCTCTTTTAAAAAAAGTTATTATTTGTTTGATTTTACGCGTATGTGCCTGAATGTGTGCGTGCTCCACATGTGTGCAGGAGCCTCTGGGGTCAGAAAAAAAGCACTGAATCCCCCAGAATGGTACTAGTTGTTAGCTACCGTGCAGGTGCTGGGGACTGAAACAAACCCAAACCCAGGTGCTCTGCAACCAGTGCTCCAAGCCACTGAGCCACCTCTCCAGCTCTAAACTGTACTTGTTTGTTGAGACAGTGTCTCAATGTGTAGCACTGGCTGACTTGGAACTTGCTGTGTAGACCAAGATGGCCTTGAACTCACAGAGTCCACCTGTCTCTCAAGTGCTAGAATCAAGGTATGCACCACCACATCTGGATCCAATTAACCTTTTTAATAGCTGAAATGAAGGCTGTTTTGTTTTGTTGTTTCTTCGTACTGATTTGATACTATATAAAAGGAACTGAGGGCTGCAGAGATCTCAGAGAGTGAAAGCACTTGCCACCAAACCTGGTGATCGCTGCACCCACAAGATGAAAAGAAAGGACTAAAGCTTGTCCCCTGACACCCACACAGGACCATGGCATGCACACACACAATAAATAAGTAATAAAAATTTGCTATTAAAAGTCTGGTTTGACAGGGAACAGTGATAGATTACAGTGTATGAATTTTGTATAGATCTTAGTAGCAAGGGATGTTTGGTTTCTCTGTTATTTTCCTCACGACTGTTAAGCTGGAAAACTTATTCTTAAATGGACTTTTCACATGAGCGTGGCACACTGACACACTGGCTCACATTTGGGTTTAGAATTGGAAGCCTTGAAGCAGCGTTTCTGGAGGCATGCTAACCCAGCAGCCAGTCTCAGGGCTCATCAGACAGTGAATGTGAGCATCATCGTGAAGGACTTGGGCACTGACGGGAAGGAGGAGCTGAAGGCAGAAGTGGTACCTGTCACTTTGGCAGCAGAGAAGCTGGAAGGAGCAAGCCACACAAAGCCAGGTATTTTGTCTTTACTGTGAAAAGCCTATGATAGAAAGTTACAGGACCTTTTCTCCTTGAAGACTTTAGAGATTGGAACATGCCTTCAGGATGATTTGAAGGTGGCACGGAGAGAGATAGGGGGTGGGCCAGATAGCTTTATTTATTTATTTATTTTAAATAGTACTTACCTAATTATAAAAAGTAATAAATATTCACTGTAGAAAAATAGAGAGAGAAGCCAGGCATGGTGGTGCACATAAGTGCACATCCCAGCATTTGGGAGGCTGAGGCAGAAGACTTATCACTTTTACTATATTAACTTTTTAACTGTTTGTCTTTATGTAAGTGTATCACTGTTTACCTCATAACTTTTGAGCCAGAGACTTTTCCAGTGCTGAGACTCAGACCCAGGGCTCCTTGTATGCTAACCACGAGTTTTCCTATTGAAAACGCTACATCCCTATTCCTTTGAGCTAGAGACTTCTGAAGCTTCATTCCCTTCCCTTCCTTTTAACAGTTGCTTATAATCACCTAGGTACAGACATTCTCTCTTACACTATTCCATACTGAAATAAGTAAAAGCCTAGAGTACGGTTTTGGGTTTTCCTTTTGGGCGTTCAGAATACAAATAGAGTTTGTATTAAATTGCTTACATTTGAATTAAGTTGCTTAAATTGCATGGTTATTTCTTTGTGCCTTATAGTCTGTCATACCCAAAGCATGCCGCTATTATTTTGCTCAGGTGAAAAACTGCAGATGTTGAAAGCTAAGTTGCAGGAGGCAATGAAACTCCGAAGGCTTGAGGAGCGGCAGAAGCGCCAAGCATTATTTAAATTAGATAATGAAGATGGATTTGAAGAGGAGGAGGAAGAGGAAGAAATGACAGATGAGTCTGAGGAAGATGGAGAAGAGGAGGTGGAAGAGGAGGAGGAGGAGGATCAAGACATTCAGGAGGTTTGGGGAATTATATAATTTTGTTACTTGGCTATGATGAATATGAGAAAGATAAGAGTTAAGATTTCCTTATTATTTATGTGTATGGGTGGTTTACCTACAGTGCCTGCGGAAGCCAGAGAGGGTACTGGGTCCTCTGGAACTGCAGTCATGGGTAGTTGTTAGCTAGGTGCTGGGATCTGAAACAGAGTTCTCTGGAAGAGCAGGAAGTGCTTTTGAGTGCTGCATCATCTTTCCAGCCCCGTGTGTGTGTGTGTGTGTGTGTGTGTGTGTGTGTGTGTGTGTGTATGCATGCTTTGCCTGTATGTATGTATGTGTATATACCATGTGTGTGCTTGGCAGATGGATGAAAATAGCTATCTGTGTATGTCCTCTAAGCTCAGCCCATACAGTTCTGTTGGCATTATTGAGTACCTGAAGTTCACAGCTGTGTGTGTCCTGTTTCTACCTGTTAGTTTATGTATTTTAATATAGTGCTATATTGAAAATAACTTTACTAATAAGGGCCTTTCTGTCTGTCAATGATTGAGATTGAAAAGAAATTGTTCTTATTTAGGCTGAGGTCAGGAATTAGTTCTCAGGCAAAAGGTCCTTCTAAATTCATCTCCTTCTTAGTTAAAGAAGGTGTTTGTGGAAGAACCTCTGGTTCTGTCCCATAGTAGTTTTGCAGCCCAGGGAAGGCTGGTATTCATTATATGGCTATTCGGTGTGACAAGAGCTTTCTATTCGGTTGAAAGACATGGTAAGTCCTTAACCCCGAGTAAAGAAAGAGCAGGGAGTGTCTGAGCTGGGCAGCACATTGTATAGTCTGTGCCTGACTGTGATGCGCAGTCATCCATCCTCTAGACTGACTACTCTCCTACTGCCTTAGTAGCATGTCAGTCTAATCATCCTTCATAATCTTGTAGCAATTTGAGGAGTGTGGAAAGCTCTAAAAGCTAGGCAGGTGTGGTGGCCACTCACATTTAATCCTAGCATTCAGGAAGCAGAAGCAGCCTGGTCTACAGAGTGAGTTCAGACTAGTCAGGGACCCAGGCCCACGTGGTGAGATGCTGTGTGAAAAAACAAAGAGAAGAAAAAGAAAAACAAAACAAAAAAACAAACAAACAACAAAAAAAAAACACTCCACCAAGGGAGTGATATTACTGATAGTGCTCGGACTTAGTTTGTTTTCAGTTATCTTTTCAGGCTTGAGAATCCACATTTCAGGCTAGGAGTGGATTTACTTTTAACATTTGTTTGACTTGTATTATTATTTTTTTTTTTTACATGATTGGCATAGACTACAGAATATCTTCTTGGTAGTGAAGATATGGAAACCAAAGATGAAAAAGAAACAGATAAAGAAAATGCAGACACCAGTAGTGACATTGGCAAGTCTGTTGCCCTCTGTGTCCCCAAGCCTCTCTCCTCAGACTCCACCTTACTTCTGTTTAAAGACAGCTCTTCTAAGATGGGGTAAGTTCTTCTAAGGAAATACAAAATTCTTTTGGATTTCTGAAGACTTGTCTTTCTTAAAGTTGTGTGTGTGTGTGTGTGTGTGTGTGTGTGTGTGTCTATGTGTGGGTATGAGCACACGAGTGTAGGTGCCTGAAGAGGCCAGAAGAGGGCGCTGGATCCACTGCAGCTGGGACCCAGTCTTGAGAGCTCTAGAAGAGCAGTGTGCACTTTAACTATGGAGCCCTTTCTCCAGCCTATCCTTGAATTTCTTACAAGAGAATAGGAAGTAAGAACTCAAGCAGTTTACTATTTTATTTTGTAGTTACTTTCCTACTGAAGAAAAATCCGAAACAGATGAACACTTGGGCAAGCAGTCTGACAAACTGGGTAAGTAGTGATCCTTACGTAGAACGTTTCTTTAGTTCTGATATGTAAAGGTCATAGTCGCTCAAAAGTTTCTTCCTTCCTTTTTTATTCTATTGACAGCACATTCTTTTCTTTTGTTTTCTTGTTTTTTTGTTTTTTCGAGACAGGGTTTCTCTGTGTAGCCCTGGCTGTCCTGGAACTCACTTAGTAGACCAGGCTGGCCTCGAACTCAGAAATCCGCCTGCCTCTGCCTCCCAAGTGACAGCACATTCTTACATGTAGCAGTGACAAGGATTTATGAATTGAAATAGTTTTCATGGCTCATTTTTTGAGCTACTTTTCTTTATTTTTTTTAACATTGACTAACTTTTACTCTGTGAGCATGTGTGTCACACCTGTGTGAATGTGCATGCCTGGTGCTCACCGAGGTCGGAGAGGGTCCTGCCTGGATCCCATGGACTAGGACTTACAGATGGCTGTGAGCTATCATGTGGGTGCTGAGAATTGAACCTGGTTCATCTGCAAGAAAGTAAGGGCCCTCCAGCCCCTGGACTGCATTTTTATAGTTGACCATGGACATATGGTAGATCCTGAATGGGTGTATGTTGATTTGTTGATTGAGTGAAACATGAAATATTTCTATGTAAATATCAAAGAAAAGTATGTATTTAGACAGAAGAGAAGGAAGAGTGTCCACGTGTCGCTTCTCTCAGAGTAATGAGCCCTGAGTACACAATGCTGTTGTCAGAATGACTTGGCGCCTAGAACTTAAGTGGTTTGCCGGTGAATGTCACCTGTTCAGTTTGCCACTCTCTTTCCTAAACAAATGCACCTCATTTCTGTATTCAGATTGGTACTTCTCTCTCTTCTTTAGATGAGGATGACTCAAGTTCACTGCTTACAAAGGAGAGCAGTCACAATAGCAGCTTTGAGCTGATTGGTTCCACAATTCCATCCTATCAGCCTTGCAACAGACAGACAGGCCGTGGGGCAAGTTTTCTCCCTACAGCAGGATTCAGATCGCCGTCCCCTGGGCTGTTCCGAGGGAGTTTGATCAGCTCAGCTTCTAAGGTAAGGCGGGGAGAGTTGTTCTCATCTCTGTTCACTGCCCACATTGCTAAATAGAGTGCGTCCCAGCCAACCAACTCCCAGCACCGAGGTGCTCAGCTTTAGAGATCCCCCCCCCTTCGTGTATTAGCAGGCGTTCTTGCTTACAGGTACTTTTCCTCAGGCTGTCCTCCTCAACCGCGGTTGCCTTAGAGTGGATGACATATTGCAGTAGCAACTTCTGTTGTTGTCATGACACTGGGTGGCATTTGTGAAATGTTTTGCTTTTGTTTTTGTTTTGGTGCCAGAGTTCAGGAAAACTGTCTGAGCCTTCACTTCCCATAGAGGATTCCCAGGATCTGTACACCGCCTCCCCAGAGCCTAAGACACTTTTCCTAGGAGCAGGAGACTTCCAGTTCTGTTTGGAAGATGACACTCAGAGCCAACTGTTGGATGCAGATGGGTAGGTAGTTTTGTGTTTCTGTGGGTGGGAATAAGGCTGGGTGCTGCTTAATTTTGTTTAAAAATAAAATGAGCTTCTGCCACTCCATCTGTGCTTTCTCTTCTGAGAAAGAGAAGGTGTCCTGGACATTAGTCTTATATTCCACGAGTTTGAACGAAGTCTCCAGAAAATAAAATGTAAATACCCCTTGCTGACATTCCTATTCTCTGATCTTATTTCATATACACAGTCCTTGTGTTATAAGGGCTTTCTCTGTTCATCCCCTTGTGTTCTGATTGTTGGGTGAGATTAGGATATAGCACCCATCCCTGATATATCATTAGAAGCCACCTTTATACCTTAGAAGTTAGTCTTTGTACCTCACCTTTTGACAAACCTTGCCCATCCTCCCTGTCTAGGTTAGCATGAGGCTAAACTTGTTGCCTGAGTTGAGGCCCAGTGTTAGTTACTGGCCTTGTGGCTCTGACAAGATCCCAAGAAAGCCCCTAAAGAAGGAGGTTTACTTTGAATACTGGTTCCAGGGGCCAGTGTGTTTCACAGTAGGGCAGATATGGCAGCAGGAGCGTGGGCATGGGGCACATCGCCCCACAGTCAGGAAGAAGAAAGAGATGAGTGATGTTCATCTCCTTTTCTCCTTTTTAGTCAGTCCCTGACCCTGGCCCATGGAATGGTACCACCCACAGTTAGGGTGCGTCTTCCTGCCTCTTTTAATCTAATCTAGCTAATCCCTTGAAGACACACCCAGAGATGTGTTTCCCTGGTGAGTCTAAATCCCTTCACCTTGAAATTTGCAATCTTCTTCACATTTAGCTTCTTGTTTTTCTTTTTATAATTTTTCAAAATTACATTCTGTTTATCTTGTGTGTGTACATGTGTGAGCACAGATGTGCCACTATATACATGAGAAGGTCATAGGACAACTTGCTGAAGTTAGTTCCCGCCACCATGTGGATTCTGGAAATGGAACTCAGCTCATCAGGCGAGTGCCTATCCCACTCAGCCATCTTGTTGGCCACGTTCAGCTTCTGACCCTGGTGCTGGAAGTCAGGAGGTTTTGACCTGTTGTTTGTATCTCCTCTGGGTAATTTCCAACACTTCACTGTACTCGTAGATTTTTAAACATTAGAAATCACCGCCATCGCTATCAGGCTGTGAAGCCCCAGTTGCCGCTGGCCAGCATGGATGAGAATGCCATGGATGCCAACATGGACGAGCTGCTGGATCTGTGCACTGGACAGTTTACGTCTCAGCCTGAGGAGAAATGTCAACCTAGGAAGACTGACAAGAAAGAAAACATGGAGGAACTTCTGAATCTCTGCTCGGGCAAATTTCCTTCTCAAGGTAAATATTCGGCGAGAGTGTCTAGGTTACCACAGCTAGAAATCAGTCAACTTATGTCACTGTCCCTGAAAAGAAGCTCTTGTCCCTCTCTGTAAGTGCACAGAAAACAGGATGTGATGGAATTCCGTCACTTCGTCACCTTTACAGTGACAGTGTCAACTTAGGACTGCTTTAGCTTCAGCATCATAGTGCATAACCTAATCTGTCTACAGAGGTTAGAACAGTGACTGGCGGGGAGTAAATGTTGCATGCTTGCTGGAACAGGAAGCAGGCTCTATGAGGTAATTGGGTGTTCGTTTTGCTCATGACTGTCTTCCTGCCCTCGGCACACAGTAAATATGAGGAAGGATTTGTTGAAAGAATGGATAGTGAACTTTCCCACATCCCACCTAAGAACTGAATTGAGCTAGTGGGTATCGTTTCCTTCCTTACTGGCCTTTCCTTGTTGAGGTAGATGCCTCCCCGGTGGCTCCACTGGGGCTGAGGAGTCAGGAGAAGGAGAACAGCACAGAAGATCCGATGGAAGAGGCGCTTGCTCTTTGCTCTGGCTCTTTCCCAACAGACAGGTGAGTCTCAAAGGTTGGCGGGAACGCAGGAAGATGAAACCCTAGGACCTGCTGGCATGGTGACACACACCTTTAATCCCAGCACTCTGGAGACAGAGGCAGGCGGATCTCTGAGTTCCAGGACAGCCAGAGATACACAGAGAAAACAAAACCAAGGAAACAACCATCTAAGCAATCCTAGGATCCAGCTCTGTGTGTTTAGCAATAAACTAATTAACTTTGGGAAAGGCGGATCTTTTAAGGTGGCTACAGTTTTTATATAGGCTAATTATTAGCAAAAATCAGGGAAGCCTCTGTTTGTTCTTGGTGAGCTGCTAGGGAAACAAGTATAGTAGTTTCTCAGAGCTGATAATAGAATTACCATCTAATCAACAACTCCACTTTGCCTCTAAAGAAGTCTAAGTGGTGGCACATGCCTGTCACCTCAGAAAGAGCCTGAGAAAGCCCAGTGTGGTATGTGCTTAGAATCCAATAGTCTAGAAACAGGCAAGAAAATCAAGTTCAGGCCAGGTAAGTGGCTCAGTGGGTAAGGATACTTGACACCAAGCCTAAAGACCTGAGTTCAGTCCCTAGTGTCTAACGTAGTGGGAAAGAACCAACTTCCACAAGTTGACCTCTGGCCTCTTTATGTAGTATAGTAGTTATAACGTGTGTGTAGTTATAGATGCACATGCCTGTACATTCACACACATTAAATAAATAAATGTATAAATAAATGAAGGCAAGAAGGGTAAGGTCAGCCCTGCTACTCCTTTCTTATACATAAATGAATAAAACAGGTTTTTATAATTTGTGTTTAATGTTATTTGATAATAGCCAAAATAAAGAGGAAGTGTAGCTGCTGACTTGTGAAGGCTATTATTTCTGTGATAAAACACCATGACAAAAAGCAAGTTGGAAGGGCTGGAGAGATGGCTCAGTGGTTAAGAGCACTGACTGCTCTTCCAAAGGTAGTGAGTTCAAATCCCAGCAACCACATGATGGTTCACAACCATCTGTAATGAGATCTGATGCCCTCTTCTGGGGTGTCTGAAGACAGCTACAGTGTACTTACATATAATAAATAAATAAATCTCTTTTTTCTTCTTTTTTTAAAGCAAATTGGGGAGGAGAGGGTTTCTTTAGCTTACTCTTCCTCATCAGTGTTCATCACCAAAGGAAATCGAGACAGAAGCTTAAGCAGGGCAGGAATCTGAAGACAGGAGCTGATACAGAGGCCATGGAGGAGTGTGCGTACTGACTAGCTCAACCTGCTTTCTTATAGAACCCAGGGCCTCCAGTCCAGGGATGACCTCAGTGGGCCGGGCCCACCTCCATCAATCACTCATTAAGAAAATGCACTACAGGAGCTGAAGAGATGGCTCAGTGGTTCAAGAGCATTGGCTGCTCTTCTAAACAACCTGGGCTCAATTCCCAGCAACCGCATGGCAGCTCACAACTCTCTATAACTAGGGTTCTAGAATCTGACATCTTCACACAGACATATATGCCGGCAAAACACCAATGAGTATAAAGTAATAAAATGAAAAGAAAAAGAAAATGTCCTATATGCTTGCTTAGGAGGCATTTTCTCAATTGAGGCTCCCTCCTCCGTGATTATAGCTTGTGTCAAGTTGACATAAAACTAGCCAGCACATCTGCTAAATAAAATTTATATGCATTAAATGGTTTTAAAAAGAAGGAAATTTGTTTTTGTTATTTGAGACCAGGTCCTCCTATGCAGCCCATACTGGCCTGGAATCCACTGTTAGTTCAGGCTGACCTCACACTAGTAATCCTCTGCTTCATCCACCAAGTGTGTACATCACATCCAGCCCAATAGGAACGAAATTATGACACATGCTTCAACATGGAGGAACCGTGAAGATATGCTAGGAACAAGAAATATTTGTCATTGAGGGACAAATACTGTGTAAGTCTACCTATATAGTCACTGGAGTAAGCAGTTTTACAGAGACAGTGAAATTAGATGGTGGCTGGAGAAAGAGGAAGATTTATTTAATTGGTGTAGAGTTTTTACTAGCTGAAGGACTTTGGAGGTTACTTATATAATAGTTTCAACATAATTTTTTCTGTTTTGTTTTGAGACTAGGTCTCATTCTGTAGGCCTGGCTGACCTGGACCTCACTCTGTAGACCAGATTAGCCTCAAACTCACAGAGATCCTACCTGCTTTTGTCTCCCAAGTGCTGGAATGAAAGGCCTGGACCACTACACCCAGGGATGACTAGCCTTTCTAGTCAGTCCACCCTGGGCATCCTTATCTCTGCCTTATGAGGCTGTAATTACAGGTGGACCACTCTGCCAACCTGGCACTGATGTGGGTTCTGGGGTCAAAACTCCAGTTTTCACAGTTGCAGAGTAAATGCTTTAGCCCTTGGGCTCAAAACACCTTTTTAAAAAGACAAAATACCTCCTTTTCTGCTTCTTAAAAGAAATTTCTGGTGCTGATGAGTGTCTTAAGTCCTTAGCTTGGCTGGCTGCGTGTGGTGTGCTCTCAGTAACTTAGTGTTTTGTCTCCTAGAGAGGAAGAGGGTGAAGAGGAGGAATTTGGAGAGTTCCAGCTTGTTTCAAAGGAGAATGGATTTTCTAGTGACGAGGTGAGTGCAGAGAGAACACAGCCAACCTCCACACGGTGCTCCCCTGCCTGCGTTCTTGAGAACTGAGCTAACTGAGCTTAGCGTCTTACCAGAAGCAATGTCTTATGATGAGGCATAGGGACAGAACTTCATAAATCCTCTTGTTGCCTTCTGGTTTTGTCTCATGGTGCTGGAGCTCAAACCCAGGACCATGTGCCTGTAATCCTAGTACTTCAGGAGGCTGATGTAGGTTTGTGAGTTCAAGACCAGCTTGTGCTACACAGCTACAGATTAAGAACAGGGGAAAGAGCACACAACTCTGTTCCATGCTCAAGGCATGGCAGCACTCCCTTACTGTGACCCCTGTTGTCGGTGTGTGTGTAACTGAGTTTGCTACTCTGCTGTGGCAGGGTGAACACAGTGACTCCAATGATGAAGAGCTGGACCTGGAGGATGATGAAGAAGAGCTCCTGAAGCAGTCTGAGAAGATAAAACGCCAAATGTAGGTGCTCTGTCCAGCTTCTAGACAGTTCTCCCAAGTTGAGGTATAGCCTGCTACCTTTTTACGTAAACTTGCTGGTTTGGTTTCTGCTTTCCGAGGTTAACATTTAAACCAGTCCTTCATGGCCTTGAGGCAAATGAGATGACTGAGCAGGTAAAAGTGCTTCCTCTGCAACCTTGACTGCCAGGAAGGCAGTCTAGATTCCGTGATGAAAGCAGAAAACCAATTTCCAGAGGTTGTCCTCTGATCTCCACACCTGCGCCATGGCACACATATGCACATGAATAGGTTTTTTAAAATCCTTCTGTGACCACTTCTTGAGTACTCAAAGATGGTTCTATTTTCCTTAAGTGACATCAATACCAAATATCTCTCAGTTCCCCCCAGACTCAATGACATTCTCAGTAGCGTTGCTTCCTGCTCTCGTCATGTCCTGGAATAGTCTCTCTCTACTCAGGTGTGCTCTGGCTGTTTGTTAGATGGGTATTAGTCACGTGACCCAAGATCAGGAGAACTGAGTCCCTATACCCTAAGACTGCTGATAACAGACGTTGGCAGGAACTGCTCCTATGAAGTCCGTCACTCCTGGTTTTCTTGATTCTCATCTCAGACAAATGGCCCGCTTACTTTTTTTTTTAATTTAAAATAGTTGTCACTCGTGAGAGTAAAACTTTTAGAGTATTCAAAAGAATGTATGAGCTGGGGATATAGGTCATTTGGTAGAGGGCTTGCCTTGTATGAATGAGGCCCTGAGCTTAATCTCTACCACATACTACTAAAAACATAGGTGGGTGGGTGGGTGGAGGGTAAGCTATTGGAGGGGTGGACAGACAGACGGGGATTGGCAGTGAAGCTCAATAGAAAGCACTGCATAGTATGTGTAAGGTTCTGGTTTATCCCCAGCACCACAAAAGTGAAGGGAGGATGGGGGGAGGGAGGGAGGGAGGAGAGCTGGGAGGGAGCTGTTCATATCAATTGGCCAGAATGTATGTGAAAGCTTTGGTAATACATTTCCTCATAACATCTGAGATTTAAACAATTTCCCTGTGTGTTTCACTTTGCATCTTGACTTTCCCTCATAGCATATCCATAGTATCATAATTTTAAAGCAGTTTCACAAAGATAATTTGATAAAGATTCAGTACCTTATAGCATGTGCATGACTTTTACATTCATGTCAGGATGCCATATTGATCTCTATTAGATTTATATTGTTGCTTTTGGCCTGTCATTTCATCCTCTTAAGATCCAGCTGGGGTTCTCATTTGTCACCTGTCACTTTAACTTTTTTGTGTAACTTTAGAATATAACCAGGTCTTTTTTGCCCCTAGAGGTAGTATTTGTTAAACTTTATTAACTGCAGAGATTTTCAAATCAGTCCTTAAAGAATGGCAACCAAAGATGAACTGTCAGGGACATTACTGAGAAACCTGGGAAGCCTGGAGACTAATGGCTGGCTGTTGAAGGAACTCTCCAGGAAGCCTAGCATTTAGAGGGAAAATACAATATATCTCTGATTAAGAGGTCATCTTTCAAGCATGGCACAGTGGCGTGCATTTAATCCCAGCACCGGTCTACACAGTGAACTCCAGGACAGCTAGGGTTACATAAGGAGAACTTGTCTCAAAAAGAAAAATAACTCCTATCAGACCCACCAAATTTCTGCTTCTTGTGACCATAGAGAACAGGACTTTGAAGGCTGCCTTCTTAAAGAGAATGAAGTTAGAAAAATTAATAGGCCGGCTGGTGGTGTAGACCTGTGGCTACCTACTTGAATGCCCAGCTAGGACAATGATAAGTCAAGGTAACCCTGGCCTACAAAGTTTTAACTATCCCAGACAACTTACTAAGAAGTATCTCAAAATGTAAAAGTAGAGCTGAAGTTTAGAAGGCTTTAGAGAACAGCCTCACTTGTGCAAGGCTATATACTCAGTCTCCAGCACATCACCAGAAAAGAAAATAGAAAAGACAAACTGTAATGGTGTCGACAACAGGGAGTTCTGGTCTGTTCTCTAAGTACTGATGAGCTTAAATACAAAACAAATAAGTTTGAACCTTCTAGCAGGTACTCCTAAATATGTAGTAAAAATTACAAGTTTTCTGGGACCAGGTGATGGCTTTAGGTGAAGCTGGTAGCTGTACAAGCCTGATGACCTGAGTTCGATCCCCAGAACCCACTTATTGGAAGGAAGCAAGCAAGCCAACTGGGTGTGTCGGTGTGCATTTATAATTCCCCACAACATAAGAGATAGGAGAATGAGCTGGGCGTGGTGGCACACGCCTTTAATCCCAGCACTCGGGAGGCAGAGGCAGGCCTGGTCTACAAAGTGAGTTCCAGGACAGCCAGGGCTACACAGAGAAACCCCATCTCGAAAAACAAAAACAAAAAAAAGAGAGATAGGAGAATGGAGGACTGGAGAGATGGCTCAGTGGTTAAGAGTACTGGTACTGTACTTCCAGAGGACCCAGTTTCAGTTCTTAGCACCCTCATGGTGGCTCTCAACCATCTGTCACTCCAGTTACAATGGGATCTGACATCCCCCTTTATCTTCTGTACACACTGCAAGCATGTGGACACAGGCAGAACACTCATAAAATAATCAAGTAATTTTAAATGTTTTGTTTTTGGTTGGTTGGTTTGGGGTTTGATTGATTGATTTTTTTTTTTTTATTTCTGAAAGCTTTTATTCATTTATTTCCTCCCAAAACAACTGCAATCAAAGTTGAAAAGTCAAGATTTTATTGTCTTCATAACAAAATCGGCTTAGAGCTGGATCACTTGGCGCTTTCTCTTCTTGTCGCCTCCCAGTTCAAAATGCTTGCATCTCTTAATAGCCAGCATCCTCTTAGATCTGCAGTTGGGCTCAACACATTCCAGTCTCAGCACAATATTCTTTGTAGTTTTAGCCTTTTTATGGAAAATAGGCTTAGTCTCCCCACCATAGCCACTCTGTTTCCTGTCATAACGCCGCTTTCCCTGGGCATACAAAGAATCCTTGCCCTTCTTGTACTGTATCACCTTGTAGGGTAGGTGCTTCCCACATTTCTTGGAGAATGTCCGGCAGATCTTAGGCACGTTCACCACGTTCACAGGATTGCTATCAGCTCGGAAAGAATTGATTGATTTTTAAACAGAGTCAGTCAGAGTGACCTGGGAGCTTGGAGGTCAGCTAGCCTGGACTATACAGTGAAGCAGCTGAAACAGAGATCCCATAACACAGTGGAAGCCTAGAGCCGCCACCCACACCTGCATGCAGGCACTCACACAAAATAGATTTTTAAAGTTTTCTGGCTGTAGGATTGCCCAAGCTAGGTTGAGTCCATCTCCTACTTGGGAGCCGGTTGGTCTCTCTGAGCCTCCTTACATGATTTCTATACAAACAACTCTAGATCCCTCCAGAACGAGTGGCATTTTTAGGGTTATAGCTTCTAGTCGCCTTGTGTCTTAGGCATTCTCTTTATTAACTTGCAAATGACAAGAGGTATTAGGCTAACCTGTAAAGTACAGCAACTGGCACATGGTCTGGGTTAAGTGTCCAGCGTTTAAATATCAAATGAGCACTTTATATTATCAAAGTGTGTTATTATAAATTGAAACCTACTATTAATGGTTCTACGTTCTGCTTTCCTTTATTACTAACCCTTTGGCTATTTCCACATGTATATCATGCATTCTGCTCACATTCCTGCGTCCTCTCTCATTCTCCCCAGTCCTGACAGCCGTCACCCCACCCCTCACCCCACTAACTCCATCCTATTTTCAGCTTTGTTTTGGCTCTGACTTCCTGGGTTTGATGAGGGCTGTCATGTGGGGCTGTCCACTGGGACAGGGATAACCATGGGGGCTTTCTGCTTTTCTTACTGTATCCATATACTGTGTATGTCCACTGTCTAGTCTCTAATCTTTCCAATTGCTTTTCTAGGAGACTGAAGAAATACATGGAAGACGAGGCAGAGGTGTCAGGCAGTGACGTGGGAAGTGAAGACGAGTATGACGGGGAGGAGATTGATGAATACGAAGAGGAAGTCATTGATGAGGTGCTTCCGTCTGATGAGGAGCTGGAGAGTCAGATCAAGAAAATACACATGTTAGTATTCGAACGAGCCCTTCTAAGCAGCAAGACGCCCCGGGACAGCCTTGTTACCAGGCAGAATGGTCCTGGTGTCCAACGCCTTGTTTCTGTTGTAGGAAAACCATGTTGGATGATGATAAGAGGCAACTACGGCTATATCAAGAGAGGTACCTTGCTGACGGGGATCTGCACAGTGACGGGCCTGGACGAACAAGAAAATTCCGATGGAAACACATAGGTATCTTAGTCCTTTAGAAAGAAATGATTCCAGTGTACATATTTGTCCACTTTAAGATGGTAAATAGCAATAGAACTAAACCAGGAGGCTGGAGATAGAGCTCAGTTGGTAGAATGCTTGCTTAGAACACAGATGCTCTGAGTTCTATCCTCAATAACATATTAGAAAACAACTAGGCATGGCTGTGTGCCAAGGGCCTGCCTCAGCTTGAAGAGGGATTCTGACAAAAGGGGTATCTGGGTCCAAGCTGACGGTCTATGTTCTGCTCCAGAATGTTCTCCTGTGTTATGCTTTCAAGACAGTTCTCTTGCTATTCTAAAAACTCTCTGGATAGTTCATCTCTTGCAGATCAAAAACCTAATTTTTAAATTTTACATATTAATTCAGTCATTACCCCATTTTGATTATCTCATGACCCCAGCCCCTTGATTCTTAGAGACAACCAGCACTAACACAGACAATAAGATAGCTGGGTGGGACCTCGCCCTGAGATTACCATTTTGATCATGCCTGTAAACTAGCTCTGCCCCAGGCTAACCTGGAACTCAGGAATCTACCTGCCTTTGTCAACATAAATAGAAAACTTAGCTGGGTGGGATCTCGCCTTTGCTCACTGCTCCCTAATTTCCCTCATCTCCCTCCTTAGTATCTTTCTGACAAGCTGGATCATAGTGCAGCTGCTTCTGTCCTTTAGATCCATGAAGCTCCTTATACAATTTATATTGCCAAATATACAAGCCTTATATTTTGCGTAGTTGAGAAATTATGTATTTTTTTTAAAGATTTATTTTATTTATTATATGTGAGTACAACTGTAGCTGTCTTCAGACACTCCAGAAGAGGGAAGCCAGATCTTGTTACGGATGGTTGTGAGCCACCATGTGGTTGCTGGGATTTGAACTTATCACCTTCGGAAGAGCCGTCGGGTGCTCTTACCCGCTGAGCCATCTCACCAGCCCGAAATTATGTATTTTTGCACTCATGTTTTCAGCGTTCTGTCCCACAGCCTTAAGGGCATCCTGAGGGTCACAGTATTCCACCGTTTTGCCGAGACATAGACATGTCCTGATTATCATGGAATCAGTACCTTGGCAGAGGACATTCCCCAAAGGAGGACTGTGAAAATATGTACACTGTTAAACAAACAAGCCTCTCACCCCTAGGAAATGTCGATACTTGACACTCGTGGAGGCTCACGCCCTGCTGGCTCTGTTCAGGGGCAGGAAACCATGTCAGACTGTCCCTTACATGACCAAGCTGGACTCGGCAGCAGTGCCTACTATAATCCTAAGATTTGGAAGGTAGAGAGAGGACAACTGGGAGGCAAGATCATCCTTAGCTCCATAGCAAGTTCAATGCCAACCTGGCTGCTTGTAACCCTTTCTGGAAAAAAAGCACAAACAGAAAAAAGCACCAGGCTGTGTGGAAGATGTGGCCGTATCCATTGATTTCCTTTTGTGGCTGGGAAAGGTTTATGTCAAAGTATTCACAGATACAGGTTTGGTTTTGTCTGTCTGAGCACTCCCTCTGTGAGGATTCCCGAATGCTAAGCTCCTTACCTCTCTCCTTTAGATGATACCTCCCAGATGGATCTGTTTCACAGAGACTCCGATGACGATCAGGTTGAAGAACAGCTTGACGAGACAGAAGCCAAGTGGAGGAAGGAGCGGATTGAGCGAGAGCAGTGGCTTCGGGAACAGGTAGAAAGAGTCCAAGAAAATCGCCTGTTCTGACTTCACCTGCCATATAAACTTAGCAACAACATATTTAATCCTTTTAATCTTGGGGTTTGCTTTCCTCACACTCCCCCACCCCTACACACACACACACACACACACACACACACACACACACTGAAAAGGTCACCATAAGTAACTCTCTGGCTAACTGTCCAATGTTAAAAAATATGTATTTTAGTGATGGGAGTTGTATCACATTCCTTTAATCCCAGTATCTGGATGGCAGAGACAGGTAGATCTCTGTGAGTTCTGTATGTGCACATGGGGACGGGGAGAAGGGTATGTTTGAGTACAGTGCCTGTGGAGGCCAGAAGGCATCAGGTCCCCTGGAGTTAGAGTTCCAGGCAGTTGTGAGCTAGCTGCCTACATGCATGCTGGGAACCAAACCTGGGTCCTGGAGAGGAGCAGCACATTTCTAAGCACTCAGCTGCCTCTCCTCACCACTCAGCCGCCTCTCCAGCCTTTCTCTGCTTTCAGTCTAAGGCAGCAAAGCTTGTAACGAGAACAAATGACAGCAGCCGGGCTTCACATCCTGGCCTATCTTTTTTCTTGTATATATCATATTTTTGGTATATCTTCTTTTTGTATATATTACTATTTTTTGTTTGTTTTGGTTTGGGGGGACAGCATCTTACTAGTATCTCTGACTGGAACTCACTCTGTAAACCAGGCAGCCTCAAACTCATAGACATCCACCTGCCTCTGCCTCCGGAATGCGAAGATTAAAAGGCCCAGCCTTTAAATTTTATTGTATGTATATGGGTGTTTTGATTACATGTATGTCAGTGCACCACATGTGTGCCTGGTGCAAGCAGAGCCCAGAAGAGGGCGTCAGACTCCCTGCAAATGGAGCTACAGACAGTTGTGAGCTACCATGTGGGTTCTGGGAGTTGAACCCGTATCCTCTGAGCAGCCAGTGCTCATAACCACTGAGCCATCTCTCCAGCTCCCTTATGCTGACTATTTTGGAAAGCTGAAGGTAATCTAATGTTGCATGAGTTTGTTTTGTTTATTTTGGAGGCAGAGGCTGGTCTCATGTATTCCACACTGTTCTTGAAACCTGCCTCAGCTCTCCAAGTGCTGGGATCATAGTCACGTGGTATGCCTGGCTAATACTGTGATCTTCATGCTCAGGCTCAACAGGGGAAAATTGCTGCTGAAGAAGAGGACATTGGGGACGACAGTCAGTTTATGATGCTAGCCAAGAAAGTCACAGCCAGAGCACTGCAGAAGAACGGTGAGCTCTTCCTTTCTGTCTGCAGCTGGGATTGTAAGTGCTGCTGCCTTGGAGGGGGCTCTAACCTTCAGGGACTGTGGCAGCCAACATAAGCCATTCTGTAATACTGTCTTAAAGGAGCCATCGAGGTGAGGAGAGGCAGAAGTTGTCTCTTAGCTGTTGGTCAGTAGAAACTGTATTTGGGTTTATGTAGCTGTTTTGGCTCAAGTGTTGAGGCTTGGCTGGTGAATTGTGGCTTCTCTTTGAGTCGCTCAGGATTTATCCGCTCAGTTATTGGGGTTGGCATCTGAACATCGGTGTATCGACCTGCCGACCTGCAGAACCATTTCTCTCATGGTACTCCACAGCACCAACGACTGTTTTCTCTTACATTAGTCTTTGTTAGTGATTAACTGACAAGCTCAGCTTCATTGTTTCCTTAGTGACGCTTGCTATAGTCTTAAAGTCATGAGTATAAAATAAACAAGAGTTCTTCTGTCAACTTTTAAGATTTCTTAGCTTGTTAAATATAGAAGGAATTATACCCAGCTTTACCCAGAACACTTCTTTCTGTGTTTTCTTTCCAGCCAGTCATGCTGTGGTTGTTCAGGAATCAAAGTCTGTGCTCAGTAACCCTTTTGAAACCATCAGACCAGGAGGTCCTCACCAGGTTAGTTGGGACTATGTTAATCTGACATCATGGTCTGTAGATTAGTCTGTCATCCGGGGAGGGAGGTGCACACAGGACGTGGGAGGTCTTGCATAGGTAGAAATGCATCCCCTCAGTACCAAGGTAAGTACCAGCGGCCAGGGATAGACAGACGCCCTTCTCCTTCTTGTTGGCACTTGTAGTTTGATAACAGGTAACTCTTCTCTCCTCAGCTGAAGACAGGCTCCCTGCTAAACCAGCCCAAAGCTGTGCTTCAAAAACTTGCTGCCCTGTCTGACCTCAACCCCAGCGCTCCCCGAAACTCAAGGAACTTTGTCTTTCATACACTTTCTCCCACCAAGGCAGAGGCAGCAAAGGACTCATCTAAGCCTCAGGTGGGATTACATGTGGGACTTCCCGGATAGGCTTTACTTCTGGGGACTTGTTGTTTGGTTTGGTTTGGTTTGGTTTGGTTTTGGTTTTTCGAGACAGGGTTTCTCTGTATAGCCCTGGCTGTCCTGGAACTCACTTTTTTTTTTTTTTTTAAGATTTATTTATTATTATATATAAGTACACTGTAGCTGACTTCAGACACACCAGAAGAGGGTATCAGATCTCATTATGGGTGGTTGTGAGCCACCATGTGGTTGCTGGGACTTGAACTCAGGACCTTTGACAGAGCAGTCAGTGCTCTTACCTGCTGAGCCATCTTGCCAGCCCTGGAACTCACTTTTTAGATCGGGCTGGCCTCGAACTCAGAAATCCGCCTGCCTCTGCCTTCCGAGTGCTGGGATTAAAGGTGTGCGCCACCACGCCCGGTTGTTGTTTTGTTTTTTAAAGATTAGTTTGTATTTTACCCACATATATGTACATGCACTGTGTGTGTCTGGTACCTGGGGAAGCCAGAAGAGGGTGCCCGATCCCCTGGGACTGGGGTTACAGACAGCTGTTAATCTGTGGGTGCTGGGAACAGAATCTTGTTCTCTGACAGAAGAATAAGTGCCTAAACCACTGAGCTAGCTCTCCAGTCCAAGGATCGTGTGTGTGTGTGTGTGTGTGTGTGTGTGTGTGTGTGTGTGTGTGTGATGGTTTAGTGGGTAAGAGCACTTACTGTGCAAGCATGATCTGAGTCTGAATCTTAGCACATACAAACGGCAGGCATAGCTGTATGGTTGTGCAATTCTATAACCTGAACATCGGGCAGAGAGAGGCTTCTGGCCAGCTATCCTAGCTGAAGTGTGAAACTTTGTGTTCAGAGACAGACTGTCTTAAAGGAACCCATCAGAGAGCAATGGAGGAAGATGCCAATGTCCTCCAGCCTCCACGTGCATGCACATGAATACATCACACACACCCAAAAAAGTAAAATAAAATGAAGTAAAAATTCTTATCTAACAGCTGTTATGGTGTTAGAATGTTTCATGTCTTGAGAATTTATAGCGGAGTTGCTGCTCCAATGGACAATCAGCTCATCAGCTTTTAAATCCGCCTTCAAACTCTGTTTTTTGTCTGTTAGTCATCTGTGCTTTAACTGAGATGCTAAAGAACTCGCTGAAGGAAAGCACTTGTGTGTGTCTTGACTCCGTCTGTATTCTCTCTAGGTCAGAAGAAGGGGACCATCCTCAATGATGTCACCGTCTCCTAAGCGGCTAAAGACAAATGGAAGCAGTCCAGGGCCAAAGCGAAGCATCTTCAGATACTTGGAAAGCTAACGCCATCCAGGATGCCAGCGTCTGCGGAAAGTACTCAAAGTAGGTCTGGCGGGGAGGGTGGGACTGCTGTTTCCGCCGATGACCTCCCTTCACTCAGAATCAACTCGTAATGAGCAGAGCTTCCCATCTCCCCACACGGCTCTCCACAGCGCTCTTCTCTCCTAGTGTTATTTTTCAGTTTGGCACGGCAGAGTGCCCAGCATCGACTTACAGAATAATTGAAGTCTCACTTCTTCCGTTAAGCACTTGACATTTTTTCCTAGCAGTTTCCTGGGTTGACACCACTTTCAAGTCGAGGTGTTCGGAGGAGGAAGAAAGTGTGGCATTATAGAAAATTACAGAAAGCACTGAAAGCCAGCCTGAGATGAGGCTCCCACAGCCACACGTACCCAGCTGTTGCATCGTCCCATCGTCCCATTCCTTCTGTGTCATGTAAGCTTCTAGTCATGATCTCTGATTAACTTTTGTCGCCTTTGAAATAAGGACTCAAGCTGGTACCTAGTTCGGAAAGAGGTTACCCCTCCCTTTCCACAGTGTGGGAGGAAGATAAAGGGTTATACCCGGCGCCCACCCACACTGGGTAATAATGGAGGACAGACCTTGCCCAGGACTAGAGTCTCAACTTAAAGCATTTGTTCGAGAGCCTCCCTCCCTCCCTTCTGCAGAAACCTGACCACTATTTATTTATTGCTGCTTTGGGGCTGAGTTTCTTGCCTTGACCATTAGAGGACATTTTAATATTTTACCACTAATATTGAGAGCAGACCAGTAGAATTATTTAATAAAAACGTTGAAGAGAGCTGCTATAAGTCGCTTTCTTTGACCAGCCTCTGGGCTTTCAGAAGCATAGAGCAGTTCTCTTCTATCAGAGCAGAATTCAGTGCTGCTTTGCAAAAACCATTGCAGGTAAATGCTGGTTTTGGTGTCGAAAGCTGAGCATGAGAAGTTGGATGAGGTTGTGTCTGTCTTTTATTGAGAGACATAAAGCAGCCTGTTCAGCTGATGAAATTAAGATGTAGGTTTTCTGTTAGGTGCTGGGGCTTTCGGGGTTTTTTTTGTTTTTTTTTTTAATACTCAGGATGCTGATTTGGACAGAACATACATTTGTATATTTGTAATCTTGTAATGGGAGAAATATGTACAAAGCTGTTTTAATATGTATGTAGGTTTTCAATAAATCTCATTGCCTTGTGGGCAGGATTTGCTGTCCAGCTTCAGTGGTCATTTCTTCGGTCAGTGCCTAAGGTGAGAGAAGGTTTCATTTTCAGGATGCTCCCTCCCGGGGACTCTGCGTCCAGCATAAAGGGTGCTACAGCTGCCCCTCACTGGCTTCTCCATCCCCAGGAAGTGATCAGACAACCCACTCAGTGGTCTGAATTCAGAGCTGCTCATGAGGAGAGACTTTATACATTCTACCTCCTCTGAGAGACACTTCTCTTGGCTGTTCTCCGTATACTTCAATGTTACTCTGGATCCAAGGTCATAGTTATTGCTGCTCTCTAAGTGTTATCAAAAGCACCTAATATAGGCACCCCTCATCCCCCTGAGCACACTGAGGGCCTTGCCTAGGCTGAGCAGGCACTCCAACCTTTCCACATGCTCTCCTTGGGAGAAATGGAAAAAAAAAAAAAAAAAAAAAAAAAAAACTGACCACTAAATAGAAGAAAATCGGGAGCTGGAGAGATGGCTCAGCAGTTAAGAGCACTGGCTACTCTTCCAGAGGTCCTGAGTTCAATTTCCAGCACCCACATGGTGGCTCATAACCATCCGTAATGGGATCTGACTCCCTCTTCTGGTGTGTCTGAAATAAATAAACAAATCTTTAAAAAAAAGAAAAGAAAAGAAAATCAGTACCTGAGAAATAAATTACTTTTCTTGAGTCTCTGGGTAAATGCATTCTATTTTCTTACTCTTGCTACATTTCATTTATTTTGTGTTTGTGTGTATATGTGAACACACATGTAGGAATAAGAGGATAATTTGCAAAAGTTCATTTTCTCCTTCCACCATGTAAGCCTTGGGGATTGAACCCGTGAGGTTTGGCTGCAAGTGCCTTTACCTGCTGAGCCGTTTTGTATTCCGTCTATGTGTTCCCAGAATAATGCCTCAGAGACTTTTTGTGTTTGAATAAACGCCTAGGCTATAAGCCTGGGCTTGTTCCTCCACTAGCTTGTAACTTAAAGGACCCTTTTATTCTAGTCTATGTCTGCCACATAGTTACCTCTCCTCAGCTTCAGGTGTCTGTCTCCTCCAGAGGCCCCACGCCTGACTCTATTCCAGAGTTCCTTTCTCCTTCCTATTTTCTGCCTCAGCTAATAGGCCATCAGCTTCTTATTGACCAGCGGTGCTTTCATACAGTGCACAAGTTCTCGCTACACTTTAGAGAAGAAAAAAATGTAGTCTTTAACTATAGGTCACTTTTCACTATGAAAATATCCTTGCCAGGGACTGAAGCATTTCTGCCTGACCCACGTGCCATTATCCAGGGTATTGAGCCACCAGCATCTGTCCTTCTGACTCCTTGTAGGACCCAGCTCCGCCATCTTGAAAATTACCTATTAGGAGGAATTAGAACCTAAGCCTATGTCAGTATCTGTCCTTTGTCTCTTCCTCATTGTATATACATAATTAGGGGCAGGCAGTATTGAAGTCATTTAATCCAGTTTCTATCTTATCTAACCACTTCAGTCCACAGTTGCATAAATTATGTAGTCTCTTCCTATAAAGTATCAAATTATGTTCCCCAAATCTCTGGAGGCCAAACTTCTCAGATCTCCATAGGATCCCCTGTCATCCCAACTTCTCTGCAAACTCCCTGGTTTAAGTTTTTTTTTTTTCTTTGTTGTTGCTGGGTGTTTTTTGTTTTGTTTTGAGACAAGATTTTGTGTAGCCCTGGCTAGCCTGGAACTTGGCTCTGAAGTCTAGGCTGGCCTCAAACTCACACAGATCTACCTGCCTCTGCCTCTGCCTCTGCCTCTGCTTCTGCCTCCTAAATACTGGGATTAAAGGCGTATGCCATCACACCTGCTTAAAAGTTCATTTCTAATGGTTTAGAGGATGCTCTTCCAGAGTTGAGTTCAGATCCCCGTAACCATGTCATGTGGCTCACAGTTGCCTGTAACTCCAGCTCCAGGGGAATCCAAGCTCCCCCCACCACCACCACCATGCACTCTCATACACAAACTCACCCTAACACATAATTTTAAAATAATAAATATAAATCTTGAAGAAATAGTTATCGCTGTTCCTCTGCTCCTCAGGTAGGAAGAATGAAGAGCATTCTTGTCCGTTGCCAGGCCTTTCTCTAGCTTCTTTCTTAGAACTTGTATCTGGAATCAGCTCGTCTATTCCCGCTCTGTAGCCAGGGCTGTGCTCTGAACTTCAGCTTCTTCCCAGGTTCTGCAGTAGTCTCCTGATGTCCCCACTTCTGCTTTTGCTTCCCTTGCAGCCAGAAGGTGACCTTTACACATACGTAATGTGTGGAGGATGCACTGTCTTAACTTAAACCTCTCGCCAGGGAAGGGTTGGTGTTCACTGGCAGGGTATTTGCTTAACAAACAAGGTTTGGGGTTCAATTCCTAACCACAAAAACAAGCTTTTCACAACTGGATGTGGTAGTGAATGCCTATAATCCTAGTACTCAATAGGCAAAGGCAGGAGGATTGCCATAAATTAGAAGTAGCTACAGGGGGCTGTAATAGTGAAACCCTGTGTAAAAGAGGCTGGGGAGGTTGGCTCAGCAGTTAAGAGCATTGGCTGCTCATCTAGGGGTCCTGAGTTCAATTCCCAGCAACCACATGGCAGCTCACTACCATTTATAATGAGATCTGATGCCCTCTTCTGTCTGAATCTGAATCTCTCTTCTTTTTTTTTTCCCCTTGTTCCGGTCAACCCCACTCCCTCCCCGCTCGACCCTGCTCGCTCTGGCCGGCTCCGCTCACTCCAGCCAGCCCGGCTCGCTCCGGCTGGCCCCGGCCCCACTTGCTCCGATTGGTCTCTCCGGTCCAAGGATTCAATTTTTTTATTATTCATAAGTATGCTGTAGCTGACTTCAGACGCACCAGAGGAGGGCGTCAGATCTCATTACGGGTGGTTGTAAGCCACCATGTGGTTGCTGGGATTTGAACTCATCACCTTCAGAAGAGCAGTCGGGTGCTCTTACCCGCTGAGCCATCTCACCAGCCCTGAATCTCTCTTCTGTCGTGCAGGAATTTACATGCAAACAGAGTACTCATATACATACATAAGTAAATTTTTTTTTTTTTTTTTTAGTTTATAGTTTTTTCGAGACAGGGTTTCTCTGTGTAGCCTTGGCTGTCCTGAAACTCACTCTATACCAGGCTGGCCTCAAACTCAGAAATCCGCATGCCTCTGCCTCCCAAGTGCTGGGATTAAAGGCATGGGCCACCACTACCCAGCTAATCTTTTTTAAAAAAGAAGATCAAAGACAACTAGGGCCAGAGAGATGGCTCAGCAGTTAAGAACACTTCATGAGTTTGGTTCCCAGCACCCACATGGCAGATGTGAACTACCTAAGCCATTATGTCAGGTCTCCTGTTTTTGTATTTTTGAGGTAAGAACGAAACAGTATAGCCCAATATAGCTGGCCTAGACTTCACTGTGTAGCCTTGGCTAGCTTTAAATTCACTGCACTCCTCTCTTAGCCTCCACAGCGCCAGGATAAGGGTGTGAGCCACCATGCCTGGCTTGCTTACAAAGCTTTCCAGTGTAGGATGGAGTAGTGGAGATGACCGTGAGACTCTGTAGCTTACAAGTGGTTTGACCTTAGATAAATCATTCTCTAGACTCTACCCTGCAACTGGAGGATGCTCATAGACACTAACTATGCAGCTTACTGGGTTATGGTTGGTCTAAAGGTATGATGGAATGTGGCATGATTATACATATTTAACACTGCATATCTAACACGCTGCTCAGGAAAGGCTAGGCCTGATCCCTAGGTGCGCTGTGGGTAGAGGAAGCCACCCTCAGCAAAGCTCTTCAGTTTCCCAGCCCATGGGGCTAATCCAGCAGCCAATGACAGTGCTGTACTGAATCATTGACAGGTGTAGGAATGGAGGCCTATGGGTATTGCCAGGACTCTCCAAGTGAACCAGGGAAATAGGCCTGGCTTTGTGTGTAGCTGGCGTCACAACCTTTTGAAAACAAGGCAGTCTCTCAGTTGTAGCATCTTGGTTTTACCCGTGGCCCGCCAGTCCCCTCTTTCTTCCCATCTTCTCTCACCTTAAAGGTTTTTCATTTTCAGTGTATTGATTTCATCCTTCCCTGCGGTGGGGTACATAATGAGAAGAGGGAGCCTGAAGTAGCCACAGCCTAAGGGTGATCGGAGGAAGCTTTGGGGTCGAACACTTGGGTTCTTTGCTAATGTTCAGATGGAACACTGCATGTGGTGGGTTTTCTTATGACTGGTGGTCTAGCAGGCCAGCAGAGGGGTGACAGAGCTGCTCCTGGCTCCAGGCTGGGGAAGCACTGGGCCCAGGCCAGGGGGTTGAAAGTGCTGGGGCCCGGTTGAGCGTGCACTGTGCTTTGGGCTTTTCAGCCCCCTCTTTTTCTCAGAGGCTGAGAGAAGGTGGGGGAAGCTGTTTGTTCGCCCCTCTCTTTGTTTGTCTTGTCTAATTTAACTTACGTTATTTATCAAAAAGACAGGTTATTTGGAAAACCAGATGGACCCAGGCAAAAATCATCTGGGTTTTCTAAACGTGAAAAATTAGGTTCTGGGAGCCCAGGAGGGAAGACTGTGTGTGTGTGTGTGTGTGTGTGTGTGTGTGTGTGTGTGTGTGTGTGTGTTGTGTGTGTGTTGTGTGTGTAGTGGGGAGGAGAGAAGTATTGAGTAAATGTCTCCAGTCATTTTCAGAAAGAAATTATAATATCCCTCCCCTCATCTTAATTGAAACTAAAACAAGGAAACTACTTGGTGTTGATGCCTGGGTGTGCTGAAAGGTTCTGGGTTTGTTTTTTTTGAGATGGTCTCCTGTGTAGCCCAGGCTAGCCTCAAACTCCCACACCTGCCTCTGCTTCCCAAATTCTGGGTTTACAGAGGCACACTACCAGGGTCAGAAAGGCTTAATTGACCAAAAATGAAAACAAGTCAGGGCTGTGACAGCAGCGGCTCATGGCTTTCTCTCCCCAGTCTTTATCTTCTTCTACAGAACAGAGATCAGCGAGAGATACAGGGAGCTGAGGGGTTTCTGGAACACAGACCCTTGCTTCCTCCTGGCTGTCGGTGGCTTATGCCAGGGCTTTACAGTCGGTGGCTCTCTTACCTTTGGGAAGAGGCACTGTTAGGAAAGAGCTGAAGCCGGGGCCTGTGGAGCAGAGCTCTTAGCTACAGCCGAGGCTATGCTCTGACTGCAAACCTCAAACCATCCTATTCAGAGGGCACACACAGGCAGAACAGAGCCAAGGCCTTTTGTGGCCTGAAGAATCCTTGACAGCAGAAATAACACTTGTCCCATTGTAAGTATCATTTTTTAAAGTGTCATTGGACTGTGAAAGCCACTTAATAACTTGATCTCATCTGAATAATCTGACTTAATGCTCGCTCCACAGTTGTGAGGATTAAATAGGAAAAATGGAAATTGTCTGCCTCCAGGCCTGGCCCAGGAAATCTCAGTGAATGGTAGCTGGGTGAAGGAGTTCACAATCTAAATATTAAGCTTGCCTGAGCGTCCCCAAGGCTCAGAGCATAGCAGGCCAGTAACTGGGACTGATACACTGTCCCGCTGAGCCTGGAGCCCGGAGCTTGTAGCTCAAGCTGAACCTATGGTTGATATCACATGTTTGATGAGCAGCTCTGGTGTGTGGGGTGAGCCCATCACTGAAAGCTTTACTGCTGGGAACATTCTGAGGACAGCTTCCTGTGTTCACCCTTTGAGACTTGTCTCAGCCACAGGGCACCCTTCAAGGCCCGGTCTCTTTCCACACCACCTTGCAGTGGTGACAGGGTGTATAAAGGCCTGGCCAGTTCAGATCAGGTAGGGACAACTCAGAAGAGCCCTTCTAAGCTCTGAGCTCCTGTGGGGACCTGAGACTGCCACGGGCTTAAGTTACCACTCAGCCTCCTTTGCCTGATCCTGTTTCTTTCCTGTTTTCACGGATACTGAGCCCAATATCTCACTGGGAACTGCGGTTGCCTGTTTGTATGCTCGATACAGAGTCTCATGTTGCCCGGGCTGGCTTGGAACTTACAGTAAACGTTTGATCCTCCTTCCTCTGCTCTCTGAGTGCTGGGATTACAGCTTTGCACCACGTACTACCGTGCATGACTGAGGCATTGCCCTGGTACACCCCCAGCCAAAGAGCAAGGGCACTTTTCTTTTTTTTTTTTCTTTTTGAGACAGAGCTTCACTACGTAGACCACGTGGTATTCTTACAGATCCCCCTAGCTCTACCTCCTGAGTTCTAGGATTAAAAAGGTTGGTGTCTCCATGCCATGCAGAAAGAACTTCCTAGTAAACATTCTGAGTGAATGCTACACTCTGTACCTTTGTTCCTGAGGAATTCAACCTGTGAGCTGGTGAGGATGTTAGCCTTGGAGGTCACTGGAAAAGGTGGGATTTCAGCGTTGGTGGCGTTGATGGTTCTCTTTATGCCCACCAGAGGGCAGCAGTCTCTTAGTAATCCCCTCATTGAGGCTTTTCCAGGAAGGGGTCCCATCCTAGTCCCTTTATCCTCTGCCCTGGTGTGTCAGCCCTTCTGAAGGAAGAAAACTTTCTCAGCTCTCTAGGTTTTAGCTTGTCAGTTTCAAGCTCTCTTTACCTCCAGCACTGGGCATCAATCAGTCTTCCTGCTTTTCCCTCCCCTTCCCAACTGGGCGACCTCCTTGCCTGGGATCTCCCACCTCTCACTGGGAAGGCCCACCATAGATTTATTTTCTGTGTGACAAGGTAATTACAAGCTTGTAGCTCAGAGGCCCAGGGGCCAGTCTGAGGATGGTCACATCAACCTGACACTCCTGTTCTGCTAACATTGATTTTTTTTTTTTTTTAGTATTATTTATTATGATTTTTTAAATGTCTGGCCCTGGTGACATGAGCTATGAAGGCAGGAGGGCAGGTTTTCTTGTCATAATTTTGTTTTTGAAGCTACCGGTCTTGGGGCCAGAGAGATGATGGCTCAGTGGTTGAGAGCACTGAACGTTTTAACAGAGCACTCCAGTTCAATTCTCAGCATCCACAGGGCACCTCACAAACATCCATAACACCCTCCTCTGACCCGTACCCAAAGGGTACTTGATATTATGAGATAGGGTTTCAACTATATAGCTGAACATCAGGCACACAGGGCACACATGCATACATGTAGGCAAAATAATTTTTTTTTTTTTTTAAAAAGAAAGAAACTAGCCGGGCGTGGTGGCGCACGCCTTTAATCCCAGCACTCGGGAGGCAGAGGCAGGCGGATTTCTGAGTTCGAGGCCAGCCTGGTCTACAAAGTGAGTTCCAGGATAGCCAGGGCTACACAGAGAAACCCTGCCTCCAAAAACAAAAAAAAAAAAAAAAAAAAAAAAAAAAAAGAAACTACTTGTCTGGCCATCAACGTCGCCAACACTGAAATCCCATCCTTTCTGGTAACCTCCGAGGCTAGCATCCTCCCTGACTCACAGATTGAATTCCTCAGGAATGAAAGGGATACAAACTTGACACTGATTGACTGATTGATTGGATTGGTTCTTTCTGTGGAGCCCGGGCTACCCTGCCTACCTAGAGCTTTCCTTTTTTTTTTTTTTTTTTTTTTTGGTTTTCCGAGACACGGTTTCTCTGTGTCCTTGAACTCACTCTATAGACCAGGCTGGCCTCGAACCCAGAAATCCGCCTGCCTCTGTCTCCCAAATGCTGTGATTAAAGACGTGTGCCACCACTGCCCGGCAGCTTACCTATTTTTATTATGGTTCTCAATCCCCACCGTTTCCAGAGATTCCGCTGCAGGAATATGACTTGGCAGAAGAGTGGGGACAGCAAGAGCAAAACCTTTGGCTAGCAGCCCACACTTTACCCAGCGACCCTTTATGGCTTTCCTACTGTCTATTATTTTATCCAGACTAAGCCACTCAACACCCTGCTTCTTCCTCTGGCCTACCTTGTGCGGGCAGTTCTAAACCAAGCCACCCTATGCGCCTTGCAATTTTATTTCTTTACTTTAGGGAGGGGAGTATATATGGGTCTCTATATAGGCTGTGAGATGGACACCAGAAAGAACTTGAGGAGACCCAGATAGGGTGCAGCCCCGTCAAAGGAAGACGCCTGCCTGATCCATCCCATCCCCACCTAGGGCTTCCAGAAGCCTCCCTAACAGGAAAGAGGAACCTCAGGCATTACGCAGTGAATTATGGGGCTGGGGAGTGAGGTCTCTGAACTTCAGTGATGATGGTGGGAATTAGCTGAGGCCCAGGGCGATTTGTGGGGCCCCCGTTCCCTGGAGCCTGTTTTCTCTGAGCGTGCCAAGAGAATGAATAAATCATTGTTCAGGGGCGGGATGCAGCTGCCGGGCTCCTCCCCTCAGCACATGCCTGACTTCAGCTCCTCCATTGAGGGCTGCTAGAGCAGAGCGCTTTATACACCCAGCTCCCCAAATCCTATTGAGACCTACCCCTCCGCACGAGCCACTGGCTTCAAGCCCATTCACCGTGGCCTTTTGTGCTAGGGGTTAAGTGGTTACATGTGGGGGGCACCCAGAAAGGATCTGTCAGGCCCTGAAACGCTGCACTAATATGGTGCCCTCCTACTGATGAATGGGATGTGTGGAGGAGAGGTGGGCGGCCAGAGGATGGGGTGGAGGTGAGGGAAGGGGATTATGGAGCCTACAGAAGCAGCTGCTAGGAAGGGGTATGCTTAGGAAGAATGAGCAGGCACCCCCTTCCCTCATTCCTCCTTCTGTTCCGCTTCTCTCATCTAAGCCACTCCCGCTGTGGGCCCTGGGCTGTTCCACAACCTCGGGCTGTGGATTTGGCTTCTCTGATCTCTTGGAAGGTGTTGGGAGAAGATATTCACTACTTGAAGGTGTTACAGAGAGTTTCCATGGTTTCGAGCAACCTTGTTCCTTTTCTCTTGGGGTATGGGAGTAGGGATAGAAAGAATATCCATTTTCTGGGTTCTCGTGGTGTAGTGAGTTTGAAACTGTGCCCCACTGAACTTTAAAACCGTCCTCAGGCTTTGGGCTTTGGATCCAGGACAGCCAAAGCTACCCAGAGAAACTGTCCCAAAAACAAAAACAAAAACCTTCCTTGAGGCTGGAAAGATGGAATAATCGTTTGTTTGTTGTTTGTTGTTGTTGTTGTTTTAAATCTTGCTGTACAACTCTGAGGTCCTAATTTCACATGTGTGCCTGCATTCCCTTCCCCACAAGAATGAATGAGTGAATGAATGAATGAATGACACCTTCCCCTAGTATGGATGAGTAGCTCATCTAAGATGTCCCCCAGTTCAGTCCTCAGCACAACAAATGAAAACAAACCTACAAGATACCAAAATAGAAGCTTCCTCGGTGCAGCTGTTTAAGGTAGAGAAATCAAGAGAGAAGATCTCACACAGCCTATGTGTGATGGCACTTGGCCTTTAACCCAGCAGGGAATCTCTGTGAGTGCAAGGCCAGCCTGATCTGGTCTACATAGTGCGTTCCTAGGGCTACATGGTGAGACCTTGTCCAAAAGATTAAAAAACAAAAACAAAAGGAAATTTTATTTTTGGTTATTTATTTCTTTTCTTACTTTTTTTTTTTTTTTTTTTTTTTGAGACAGGGTTTCTCTGTGTAGCCCTGGCTGTCCTGGAACTCACTCTGTAGCCCAGGCTGGCCTCAAACTCAGAAATCTGCCTGCCAAGTGCTGGGATTAAAGGCATGCGCCACCACTGCCCGGCAGGAATAAAATTTTTGTTCACAGAACATAGAGTGATCCCCAGGCATCTTAGTAGCTCCCTTGAAGCCTGCAGCAGCAGGGGTGGGACCACAGCACAGTGGCAGAGTCCCTGCCTAGCATGTAAGAGGCCCTGAGGTTTTGATTGGGACCCTAGCCAACACTAAAAACTGTTTTTCTGCCCCTAAGACAACAAACAAAAATAAAACAAACAAACAAAAAAGAAGTGTAAAACTTCTGGTTTTAGAAGTAGGCCACCCTCATTTCCTATCTGAGAAAACAGCCGACCTTTTAACCCAAGTCACAAAGTCCCTTTGAGATAGTCTAAGGGGGCCTTTACCTTTAAGAGGTGTAGGAAAGGGGATGAACAAAACTAGGTCACAGGCTCCCTGAACCTTCCTTTCCCAAGAACAGCCAATTCTGGGGTGCAATCTTCCTTCTAATCTGCCCTAGGGCTCTCGGGCTTAAGTCAAAGGTCCTTCTGTGTTGTGCCTGTTTTGAAGCGCAAATAACAACGTTCACAAGTAACTTATCTCCAACTATTTTGAAGGCACATTAGCCTTATATGTTTGTCCAAGTTCCCAAAGCTGCCTGAGAAAGTGGACAGGTGATATCAGGAAAAGAGAAGAAAGCGAGCATAAGAAGTAAGTAAGTGTATCCTCCTCAGCTAGGATGTTCTGCAGTGAAGTGGTGAGGGACTTCCCCAGTTACCAACCTGCAGCCCAGGCTGAATCGTGAGCTGAGTTTTCAGCCAAATATCCTACCTCCGCTTCGCCCCCAAGTTCCAGCCACTCTGGGATACTCCATTTTCTTAGTGCTCTGGGAACAAGCCATCTCCAAGGCCCGCTGCCCGCTGTGTGTTGGTGACCTCTATTCAGTTAAGCCCAGTCTCCAGTAATAGCCTCTGGAAGCTTTCTCCCCTCTCCTGTGCTCATTCTGTTCTCTAGCAGCTCTGCCTCCAAGTATGGCATCTACTCTTCTCTCTCCCTTTCTAAAGGAGGAGCCCACAGAGACTGCTTGATTCTGTCCTGAATTCCTAGCGCAGTATCTAAGCCGAGCACTTTGTGGCTGGGCACTGCTTGTGAGTGGATGCTTGGGAAGGGACTAGGTTGGTAAAGCTCGAAGACTTAGATCCCATTCACCCCTCTCCTCCTGGGCATACTGACCCTGAGATGGCACCTGCCCGTTAGGAGCCCTCATCTTTGTCCTTGTCGCTGGGGAATTTCCTCTCCTCTTTTCTCCTTGTCTGATACTGCAGACCCCAGGGCCTGAACCTGGCTACTCACTGCTGGCCTCTCTTGCCTCTGTCATCTGTCCCTTGCTAATGTGTGCATGCGTTGTGTGTGCCCATGTGGGTGTGTTTGTCTCTGTATACACACGTGGAGACCAGAGATTTACTTCAAGTATCTTCCTATGTTCCTCTGTATCTTAGCGTGTTTTGTTTTTTGTTTTTTTTTTTTTTTAGGTTCATTTTATGTGAATGAATGTTTTGCTTGTAATTATGTTTATGCATTGAATGTATACCTAGTGCCTGGGGTGATTAGAAGGCTTTGGATCCCCTGGAACTGGAGGTACATATGGTTGTGAGCCAGCATGTGGGGTCTGGGAACTAAACCATAATCCTCTGCAAGAGCAGCCAGTGCTCTTACCCGCTGAGCCACCTCGCCTGCACCTTCACCTGATTTTTTTGAGTCTCTCAAGAACCTGGACTTAGCCGGGCGTGGTGGCGCACGCCTTTAATCCCAGTACTCAGGAGGCAGAGGCAGGCAGATATCTGAGTTCGAGGCCAGCCTGGTCTACAAAGTGAGTTCCAGGACAGCCAGGGCTACACAGAGAAACCCTGCCTCAAAAAACCAAAAAAAAAAAAAACAAAACAAACAAACAAAAAAACCTGACTTATCTGATGTCAGCTATTCTGACTAGGCAGTGAGCCCCAGGGATAGCCTCTGCCTCCCATGTGCTAATGGTTACAGGTGCATGACGCCATTGCCTGGCTTTTTTTGTGGGTGCTAAGGACCCAGACTTAGGTCCTCAAACTTGTGCAGTAAGCAAACACTTGATGCGCTGAGCCAGGCCCCCATCCTGTTTGCCAATATTTGTGATGCTCACTTCTAGGTCTAAATGATGGCCTACCTGGCCTGCAGCTGACCCTGGTTAGCTTGTGGTTTCTCTGTCTCTGGCATATACAGGGAGATGGGTGAACACAGTCAAAGACACTTCTATATTTGGGGAGATGGATCCCCCACATCCTGACTAGAGAAGCTGCTAGTGATTGAGTAACAGTTTTCTTCTCTGTCTCCAGACATAGATGGCCATGGCTTCCTGAGCCTTTCCGTCTCCACAGTCTCATCTTTCTGAAAATTATGGAACAGCCGGAATCACTGTATGCATCATTTATACAATGCTGGAGTGTCTCCTGCCAACATCACCCTTGACCAAGAGGCCACTGTCTGGTGCTCTTGAATCCACTTGGCTTATGTGTTTCTGTGCTATTTGGAAGCAATTGTCAGGGGTTTGCTTTTTGTTTGGGGGGGGTTGTTTCTTATTTGGTTTGGTTCTGTTGGGGGGGGTCTTCTTTTCTTGAGACTGAGCCTCACTGTGTAGCCCTGGCTGACCTGGAGCTTGCTCTGTGGACCAGGTTGGCCTTGAACTCACAGAGATCCATCTCTGCCTCTGCCTCTGCCTCTGCCTCTGCCTCTGCCTCTGCCTCTGCCTCTGCCTCTGCCTCTGCCTCTGCCTCTGCCTCTGCCTCTGCCTCTGCCTCTGCCTCCTCTGCCTCTGCCTCCTCTGCCTCTGCCGTGCTGGGATTAAAGGTATGGCATTATGGCATCAAGTTCAGTCCAACTAGTTTTATAGGATGATAGAAGCCAGGCATGGTGACACAGATATATCCTCCTAGCTACTCCAGGGGCTGTAGCAGAATCTCGAATTTAAGGTCAGCTTGGTCTACAGAAAACAATGGAATATTGAGTGAGCTGTACCAGGTTGGGGTGTTATGATTCAAGCAAAGTATAATATAGTCTTCAAATAAAATCATAATTGATACACAATTTAAACTTTTATTTCATGAGTGTTTGCCTGTGTGTAAGCATGTACATCACATATATTGCTTGTGGAGACCAGAAGAGAATTCGTATCCCCTAGAACAGGAATTATTGATATCATGAGCCCCCGTGTGGATGCCGGGAAAAGAACCCAGGTCCTTTGCAAGATTAACAAGTACACTTACTTTTACTCTTCTTATTGAGCTAGCTCTCCAGCTATCTATAATCTTTTTTTTAAAAAAAGATATGTTTACTTTTATTTTATGTGTATGACTGATTGCTTGCATGGTGACCATGTAGAGGCCAGAAGAAGAGGTCTGATCCTCTGGAACTGGAATTACAGCCAGTTGTATGCTGCCTCATGAGTACTGGGAACAAACAATTGTCCTCCTGCAGGAACAGCAGAACAGCAAGGCTCTCTGGCCTTGATCTGTAAATCTGTCTACCATGTTGCACAGTGAGACTCGGTCTCAAAAAAAGAAGCACCCCCCAACAAAACAAAACCAAATGAAAATACATATATGTATGTATGTATGTATGTATGTATGTATGTATGTATGTAGTGGAAGGTTCGGTACCATATGCAGTTGAAGACTTTGCACGTTTACTTCCCTCTCTCTCTTTTTAAAAGATTTATTTATTTTACATATATGAGTACACTGTAGCTGTCTTCAGACACACCAGAAGAGGGCATCGGATCCCATTACAGATGGTTGTGAGCCACCATGTGGTTGCTGGGAATTGAACTCAGGACCTCTGGAAGAGCAGTCAGTGTTCTTAACCACTGAGCCATCTCTCCAGCCTGCACATTTGCTTCTTATCTCTGAGATTCTAGGTTCTGCGGGTCAGGAAGTTTGGGTGTCTAGGGAAGAATGTTTCTAGCCAGGAACACAAAGATGGTTTCTTTATGTTTCAGACCCTTTCAACTTCTACATGATGGCAGATCTATCAGGATCTACAGGACCTATGGGTCTTGATGGAGACTATCAAGGGCAAATGAGCTGCTAGTGCTTATGGAGGGTTAGGCAGTCCCCTTCTGGGGGGACATGAAGAGATACCACTCCCACTAGAGAGGGCAGTGATGTTAGACTGAAGGAGCAGTCCCATCAAAGCCTAGTTTGGTGACCCAGTGAGTTGACCAGGGTTGCTTATGGGTTGGGGCTCACTTACAGCGCACCATCAATAGCTCAATGGCAGCTAGGTCAAGGCACCTGGATCCAGTGGGTGGCCACTCACAAAATCTGCATCCCTGGAGCTCCCAACACAACTAGCAGGCAGCTTCACTGAAGAGTCTCTGTTGCCCCAGCAACCCCTTAATCACCCACTACCTTGAAGAGGGCCTTGGAGAATCTTCCGAATCTCATGAGGCCCCCCCCCCCCCCCCCCCCGCCATGCTTCAGTTCGGAGGAAACAGCTACACAGTAGCAGTGAATGATCAGAATCTAGGGATACCTCAGTGTGCTAGTGTATTAGTTCAAGAACCTTTTGATTACCAGTGAGATAAATTCCACTCAGGTTGGGTATGGCAAGATAGGAACTTCATGGGAAGGCATCGAAACTAGAAACTCAGGAAACAGAAGCTGGGACGTTTAGCCAGCCATGTGTCTTTGAGCTCCTGTGTGTCAGTATTGTTTTCTCCTAGTACATAGACTGGCTTCTTCCACTTGACAGGAAATATGATTGCTGCAGCCATAGTCTGAACTGTGACTTACCTGGAGTGGGGTTCCTTAGTTATATACACACACACAGAGCGGGGGGAGGGGGGAAGAGGGAGAGGAAGAAACACATATACATAAATAAAAAATAAAATCTTAAAGAAAACTGGCTGACGGTGACGGAACATGCCTTCAATCCCAGCACTTGGGAGGCAGAGGCAGGCAGATCCCACTGTGCACTGGAAGCCAGCCTGGTCTACACAGTGCTTTCCAGGGCAGCCAGGGCTACATAATGAGACTGTTTCAAAACGACAAACAGGAAAATCTTCATAGCGGTCACTAAGTGCATTTAATCAAATAGGGACAGTACAGTGAAGGGGTCTTTTAAAAAACGGGTCTAGAAGGTGCTCAAAGATTCTAACATAGAGTAAGTGGGGATGAACAGAAAATTCTCAGCAGAGAAGGTGCCGAGTTGGAGTACGGAAAGGAGCACGGAAAGGACCACAACGGGTGCTGCAGCAGATCCAGACCCGCACCACGGCCTCGCCAATTGCCGACTCCCTGGGAAAGCCAGGAAGGAGGCATTTCATCGCCATGTCTGCAGCAAGGAGAACCGATGGATCCGTGGCGCCTGGCCAGGGTGGTTAGGAGATGACTCCGGACCTAGAAGGCTCTCGGGTCAAGCCGCGGGAGGAGGCAGTTCCTGCGCGGAGAACCGAACCGGCCCACGTGGGTCAGACCGCTCCGCCCAGCCGCGCAGTCGCCGCTGGACTCCGCAGCCCGGGCTGGGGCCGGGGGCGCTGTGCCGAGACCAAGCAGTCGCGCTACCACACGTGCACGCGCAGGTCCAGGACCCCCCACCCTGCAGCGAGCAGGACCCGAGGGACGGTAGCAAGCCCCGCAGGAGCGGGAGCCTCTAGGCCGTGAGTCCGGGCCCTGATGGAGGGCTTGGGGCCCAGTCGCCGAAAGCGGGTTAGGGAGCTGCCTCTGCAGAGATTAGGGTCACAGTGCTCTGTTCCCTGCGAGTACGCCAATCCCCATCCTACAGCCGCCCCCATCCCCCTACACTGTGGGTTAACTTGGGGAAAATCCTGATCTTAGGATGTCTGCACTCATTGACTTTTTGAACCTGGATCCTTAGCCCCACCCGACCCTAGCTTCCTTTGTGACCAGATTTAGGACAAATTTTAAGAGAGAGGGAGAGGGAAAGAGAGTTGGGGGGGGGGTTATCTTCAGGCCTTTTCTCACAAGCCAAAGGAGTGAGACATCTGTCCCAACCTCAGTCTCTCTTCATGACTTCTGCCCATTGCTGGGTGTGGGGAAGGTCAGTTCAAACTCAAAAGCAATCACTAGGGAAGAAAGGATGGAGCAAACCGGCACGGTGAGCAAGTACCAGAAGCACTGGTAGGCTTGCAAGGGAGGCTTGTCGCTGTGGGTTCAGGGGACAGAGGTTCCTTAGTGTGGAGGAGGAGAAAGAGACCAGCTCTTCAAGCCCTGGGTCCTCTGCAGTAGCCCCCTTCTGGTACTGTTATTACTGTGTTTTCCTAAGTACGGGAATCCGGGAATCCCATGGCAGTCCGTCTTACTCACTCTCCGACATCTGTCATTGCTGGGCATGCACTGGAGCAGTGCTTCTCAACCTTTTCCTCATGTTGTGGTGACCTCCAACCAGAAAATTCGTTTTGTAGCTACTTCTTTTTTGTTTGTTTGTTTGTTTGTTTGTTGTTTTTGTTTTTTTAGTTTTCCAGACAGGGTTTCTCTGTGTAGCTCTGGCTATCCTGGAACTCGCTCTGTAGACCAGGCTGGTCTCGATCTCATGAGATCTGCCTGCTTCTGCTTCCCAAGCACTGGGATTAAAGGCGTTGCCACCTCTCAGCTTTTGTTCCTAGTTCATAACTGTAATTTTGCTACTGTTATTGGACGTCATGGAAATGTTTGTGGTTTTCTGCGGACTTATGGAATATACCTGTCTATATCTATACATCTGTATAGATGTAGACATATGTTCCTTTTACAAGTATTATTTGTTGTTATTTAACTGGACATCTTTTAAAAAAATTATTAGCATATCCATGTGTGTGCCTGTGTATGTATGCACACATGCATGTGGGTGAGCAGAGAGGGGGGGTGCTGGTGTGAAGCTAGCGATGCCGACAGTTGTAAACCATCTGACTTGAGTGCAGGGAATGGAACATGTGTCCTCTGGAAGAGCAACCAGTGCTCTTAACTGCTGAGCCATCTCTCCAGCCCCTAAATTTATATTTTTAATTGAAGGAGGTTCAGTGGAAAGACTGTGGCAATCACCCAGGTCAAAATGACCAGGGCCAAAGGAGAGTTTGTCAAAATGTGGACAGTGAGGTGGGCACGGGAGGAGGGTCAGGAATCCAGGGTGCTCCTAGACATGGCTAGATAGACTTGTCTTCAGACGGCAGAGCTGTCCTGCCCAAGGACCCTGAAAGGAGATGTAGATGTAGATCTGTCAGGATGTGTAGAATCTGAAGAACTGGCGGTAGGTCATAGGGTTGAGTAGGGGTTGAATCTAGACTGGACACAGATCTGAGAGTTACCTACACAGGATGGTTCTTGAAGCTATAACAGGATGAAGTGACCTTGGGAGAAGTTTGTAGAATGAAGAGACAGTCAGCCTTAGAGGGAAAACCCTGTGCGGGAGACAGACCAAATAATCAGAGAGAAGGGAGGGACGCCATTGCAAGGTTCTTGGGCTTCAGGTTGCCATTCCATCCTGTCCTGCTGTGACTCCTTCTTCTTCTTCTTCTCCTTCACAGTCCAGATGTTCGCTGCCATCCAGCCAGGACTAGCAGAGGGGGCCCAGTACCCGGGGAGCCTGCCTCCTGGAGTATGTCAACCAGACCTCCAACCAGACAATAACTCCAACTTTGTGGAGAGTGCTAAGGATGCCAATAAGAACTGGCATGGTGTGCCAGGCAAAGTGGATCCCATTCTGATAAGGAGCTCCTCTGAGTCACCCTCTGATAACCAGGTCTTCCAAGCCACCGGGCTCCCTGAGGCTGGAGTCCGCAGTCCACCGGAGGGTGCGGAGATCCCTGGTGCTGAGCCAGAGAAGTTGAGCGGTGCCAGCAGTGTCTGCTCTCCTCTGGAGGACATTGGCTATGCCAGCAGTTCCTTGAGCATCGACAGCTTCAGCAGCAGTCCAGAACCTGTCTGTGGCACCCCTCGAGGTCCGAGCCCTCTGGATCCCCTTCTCCCCTCCGTGGCCCAGGCTGTGCAGCAGCTGCAGGCTCAGGAGCGCTACAAAGAACAGGAGAAGGAGAAACACCACGTGCATTTGGTGATGTACCGGCGCTTGGCGCTGCTCCAGTGGATCCGGGCTCTGCAGCACCAGTTGGTCGACCAGCAGGCCCGACTGCAGGAGAGCTTTGACACCATCCTAGACAACCGGAAGGAGCTTATCCGTTGTCTGCAACAGAGGGAAGCACCTTGCAGGCACCAGGACCAGGGCTAAGGGTGTGCACAAGTGTGTGTATTTGCAGGCTTTTGCGTGGTTATGCACAAGGAAGTATGTGAGTATTAGCTGGCATGTATCCAAGTAAGCATAAGTGAATATCTATATGCTAACATGTAAGCAGGTATGTAAGGCATGTGTGTTTATGTATGTACGTGTGGCTAGGTATCCAGGAGTGTGTATATATATTCCTGAATGTAGAAGCAGAAGATATATATGCATGTGTATCAGTTTATATGTACAGGCTTGTGATGGGTGTGAGTGAACCTCTGTGTGTTGAGACTTACACGTTCCAGTGCCGGCATAAGAAACATGTGCTAGGAATGTGTGTATTTGCAGGTGTGTGTAAATGTATGTTCAGTTGCACCTGCAGGGAATCCACCCATCTCCTGTGTTCCCAAAGTCTACCCCAGCCTTATCTTATCTCACAGCTTCCTAGAGAATGAAGCCTCTCCTGCTATCACATATCTGAGAGCTGTGGCTGACCTGTTCTCCTGCAGTTTCCCAGGCTACCTTTCCTATCCCTTCCCCTCTGACCTTGCTCTAAGTCCCTAATGTCGGCTTGTTCGTAAGAGTTATTTTAATTTGGGGTGGTTGCTTTTGTTTACTTTGCTTATTACAGTACAAGGGATGGAGCCCAGAGCCCTGTGCATGCCAGGCAAATGGCCTACCACCGAGCTGCACACCCAGGCCGGGTCAGAGATTTATTGGCCGAATTGGCCTTCCTGTGCACAGGACAGTTGGTGGAGAACTGGTATCAAGGGAGGGAGCTGGCACAGCGGTGGATGCTGCAGCAAGGGTGGAAGAGGAGATAAAGAAAGATATAAGAAACTGTCCTCTTAGCTGGGTTCTAGTGGTACACATCTTTAATCCCAGCACTCGAGAGGCAGCAGCAACTTGATCTCTTGAGTTCCAGAACAGCCTGGTCTACAGAGTGATTTCAAGGACAGCCAGGCTGCAAATAGAAACCCGAAAGCAAGAAAGCAAGAAAGCAAGCAAGCAAGCAAGCAGGAAGGGAGGAAGGAAAGGAGGGAGGAAGGAAAGGAGGAAGGAAGGAAGGAAGGAAAGAAAGAAGGAAAGAAGGGAGGGAGGGTTGTTTTGAACCCTGTCTTTGGCTCCATGGGAGGAGGCGGTGGGAGAGAATGACTCTGGTAGAACTCTGTGAAGAACAGGAGAATTCCAAAACACACAACCATGCTCTACTGTGAGGAGAGGCTGAAAGCCATACTGAGTTAAGCCTGTTGAATGGGACTGTGCATATAAGCATGCAGGTTATGGACCAGATACACCAAGGCCACGGGAAGTTGGGGGACCTCCCTTCTCTTCACCTCTCCCTCCTCTGCCTACCTCGCTTTAGTAGCAGTGAATGTCCAATTGGTATGGTTCATTTTTCTGAATCAGACTGTCTGGAGGAGCCAGAGCTCAGCTTTCCATGCAGTCAGAGGACAGGGTCAGTCCAGCTTCCTGAAACTCTTAGGATATGCGGCCCTTTTGAACAGAGATTGACAGGCCCTAGGGAAGGCTTCATGCTGTGGAGATGAATGCGTATTGGGTAGATCAGTAGTTAAGGTCCTGGAGCTGTTTGGTTTGTTTCTGGGTGTCAAGGTAAGGCAGGATCCTAGTGGGTGAAGCTATGACTCAAAAGAAGAGTGGCAGCAGGTGACAGGGACAACACGGGTGCTGTGTCTGGCCTCAGTCTCCCCATCTGCAAAGTGGGGACCCTTCTGTACCATCTCCAAACAGTTCCATCCTTGATGGGAGGGTAGTGAAATGTGGACCCTGGGGACTTTTATAGTGCTTGCATGTTGAATGTGAACCTGGCCTCTTGACCAATGCAGCATAAATAAACTAAGGCAGCAAATTCAATCGTTCCAGGATATGGTTTTGTTCTATCTGTTGCCTGGTGGTCTCTTTCACACTGAGTTCCACTTTTAAGCTGGAGCCAAATGATTATTTCTTAATTATTCAAAACTTCAGGCACTAAACATGAAGCTGCAAAGTACTTACTTAGCATGTGCAGAGCAGCCCCCAGGTTCAGTCTCCAACATTGCAAAAAAAAAAAAAAAANAAATGCAAACATTTAATTGGGGCTGGTTTACAGGTTCAGAGTTCTAGTCCATTATCATCACTGAAGGAAGCATGGCAGTGGTCAGGCAGATGGTGCTGGAGGAGCCAAGAGTCCTACATCTTGATCTGGAGGAGCCAGAAGACTCTCCTTCCATACTGGGTGGAGCCTGAGCTTACGCATTAGACCTCAAAGCCCTGCCTCCACAGTGATACACTTCCTCTAACAAGGCCACACCTCCTCCCATAAGACCAGACTTCCTTAAGTGCCACTTCCTGTGAGCCAAACCTACTCAGAACAGCACTTTGAGCTGAGCATAAGGTGAGGACCAGGCTGAGGAAACCGTGAGGGACAGAACTTTACGAGGCATTTGGGGTCTAGGGATATGCCCAGTTATTAGGGCGGAGGTAGCTTTGAAAAGACGATTGGCCAAAGCCACAACCACTAAAGCAGAGTTAGGGGCCAGGAGGCAGGACCCCTAGTGGCTGAGCCAACCAAATCCAGGATTGTAGTTCCCCATCAGGTGTGAGGGGCTGAGGCTACTTCTGGGTAGTAGCTGGGGCTAGCCCATACCTCATATTGAGCAGGCCTGGGGTAGACTTAATTCCCTCACCTGTGGCAGATATAAAGACTGACCAGATGGACCTTACGATGTTCTGTAGGCATTAAGGTTAAATCCCTACTCTGCACAGGACCCCTCCAGGGTCGCCCCACCTCGCCCTGACCTTGCAAAGATGAATGAAACGTGTGTTCAGGAGCCTAATGTAGAAGCCACTCTGAGTCTGGGAAGGGGACATCAATACTCCAAGCAAGTCTCAACCAGAGATTTCTTTTTTTTTTTCCCCCCCCTCGTTCCGGCCGGCCCCACTCGCTCTGGTCGGTCCAAGGATTCATTTATTATTAATATTCATAAGTACGCTGTAGCTGACTTCAGATGTACCAGAGGAGGGTTTCAGATCTCATTCATGTGGTTGTAAGCCACCATGTGGTTGCTGGGATTTGAACTCATCACCTTCGGAAGAGCAGTCGGGTGCTCTTACCCGCTGAGCCACCTCACCAGCCCCAGAGATTTCCTAATCTGGAAGTGTGTGTTAGTTGTTGAGCTGGGCATTCTTTAAGTCCCTGAGGGTGGAAGGGAATAAGGAAAGGCTCATGCGCTTGGAGAGGTTCAGACAGAAAGTCACTGCCACCTTCTTCCTCAAGAAGGACATTCTATGACCACAGCAAGGCTAGCCAACCCAGGCTTTGGATGAAGAGTCTCGCTTAGGAATAACATGGGGGTGGTATTGACCCTAATAACAGGCTGCAGGCCCAGATCCGAAGCATCAAGGGACTGCCAAGGGGTAGGTAGCCCTATTCATGGAGAGAGGGGGGAGGGTTCATTCATTCAAATCTTTCTCACCAGGGTCCTGGTCTTAAAGTTTCTACCACTCTGATGACTAAAGACATGTTGGAAAGGAAGGGGTTTATTTGAAGGACGTGTCATGATCACAATCCATCATCCAGGAAAGTTTTGGTAGGAACTTAAGCAGGGCAGGCATCTTGAGGCAGGAGCTGATGCAGAGGCCATGGAGGGGTGCTGCTTACTGGCTGGTTCCCTATGGCTTGCCTAACCAGCTTGTTTGCTTGCTTTCCTTTTTTTTTTTTTTTTTTTTTTTTTTAAGATTTATTTATCTTATGTATGTGAGTAGTACACTGTAGCTGTCGTCAGATACTCCAAAAGAAGTCATCAGATCCCATTACAGATAATTGTGAGCCACCATGTGGTTGCTGTGAATTGAACTCAGGACCTCTGGAAGAGCAGTCGGTGCTTTTAACCACTGAACCATCTCTCCAGCCCTAAACCTACTTTATAATACCTTCTAGAACCATCTACCCAGGGGTGGCACTACCCGAAAATGGGCAGGGCCACTCCCACATAAATGATTAATCAAAACAACACCCCCCCCACAGATGGGTCTACAGGCCAATCTTGTAGAGGCCTTTTCCTTCCAGATATGTCTAGTTTCATGTAAGCTGACAAAAGAAAAAAAACAAAACAAAAACCCAGCTAACCAGGACAGGCCCCCAACTGGGTCAGCCCCTACTAAATGTTCAGAGGGGATGTGGTTAAAAACTGCTGCACATGGGCTGGCAAGATGGCTCAGTGGTTAAAGAGCACTGACTGCTCTTCAAAAGGTCCTGAGTTCAAATCCCAGCAACCACTTGGTGGTTCACAACCACCTGTAATGAGATCTGACTCCTTCTTCTGATGTGTCTGAAGACAGCTACAGTGTACTTATATATAATAATAAATAAATCTTTGGGCCGGAGCAAACAGGGATTGAGCGAGCAGAGTTGACCAGAGCGAGAGGGGTCAACTGGAGAGGAGCAAGCAGAGGTCCTAAAAGTTCAATTCCCAACAACCAAAAAAACCAAAACTGCTGTGCAAGAAATGATCTGGTAACTAAGGAAGAAGACAGAGTTGGAAGGGTCCAAAGGCTTCAAGGTTTGTTAAGTGGCTTCTACAGCCTAAGGCCTAAAACCTTTAGAACTCAGTGTAGCAGCTCCCTCTAAGGAGGGTGACCATCCCCTAATGATGGCCTGTGACCTGTCTACTAGACCCCAGTGTTAGTGCCTCAAATAGAGTAAGGTGATGGGAACAGGGAGGAGCAGTGCCTGTTGCTGTGGCTCCTCCTCCTCCTCCTCCTCCTCCTCTTCTTCCTCCTCTTCTTCCTCCTCCTCTGCCTCTTCTCCCTCCTCATTTTCCTCCTCCTTCTCTGAAGGCCATCAGAGGCAGAGGTTGTAGCTGAGCAGTTGTGCTCTGTATTAAAAAGCATTGCTAGGGAGGGAGAAATGGCTTAGCAGTTAAGAGCACTTGTTGCTCTTGCAAAGGACCAGGGTTCAGTTCCCAGCACTCTCTTGGCAGCTCACAACTTTCTGTAATTACAGGTGTGTGTGTGTGTGTGTGTGTGTGTGTGTGTGTGTGTGAATCACCCTTTTCTGGCCTCCACAAGTACTAGCACATACAAGCAGGTAAAACACTCATATAAAATAAAATTAATTTGGATGGGGGGAGCATTGCTGGGCTGGGGCTAGAGCTCAGTTGGTTGTTAGAGGACTTGACTAGCTTACACGGAGCCTAGGTTTGATCCTGAACACCTCATAAAAGCAGGTGTCTTTCGGGGGAACTGCCTATAATCTTCTTACTCAGGAGGTAAAGGCAGGAGGGTTTGAAAGACCAAGGTTTTCCTCAATTATATAGCAAGTTCCAGGCTAGCCTAGGACAAATGGGATCTTGACTTTAAAAAACAAAACAAGCAACAACAACAAAAAACAACCAACCTACATTCTGCAGGCTCTCAATACCAGCCCAGTGGGTCTAAGGGATGCTTCTGGTCAGAAAGGAAAGAAGGACATTGGAGATGCTCTGGGATCTGAGCCAGACCTCACAAACAAACTGGTATACATCTCCATACCCACGGGTGCTGGCAGATAAGTACCCAAGTTTGTGTATGAACACACCTGCACCATCGCTCACTCGGGACACAGACCTTCCTGCACTATCCACCAACCCCTCAGGAATAAGACTGCAATTTGCTCCAGGCCTGAGGATTCTCCAGCTAGACTTTGACCTATCCCACCCAGAACTTCCCAGATCCTCCCACCTTTCCAATCCTACTCCTTCCCACCAAGCCCCTTAGCCTTTGAGCTAGTTCATCTCCTAATCTGTGTGTTACATCATTCATAAATGTGAGGAAAGATTCCTTGGATTGAGTAACTGGCAGGCGAATGGGACCAGAGTGGTGCGGGAGTGTTCATTGTTTTGAGGTCTGGCAAGTTAGAGTCTGGGAAGGGGCTGAATCCCTGGGGACCCGTCCAGACATTAAGGAAGAGCGAGGGAGTGGTGAGGGTACGTTCAGCTGACGTTTGGGGGTCCCCGGGCGGGGCACAGACAAAGGGGTGGCCTCCCAGAGCGGGCGGCCCTCGCACAAAGCCAGAGGTGGTGGCGCCGGCCGCCCCACGCGTCGGACTGCACCGGGCTCCTGATCATCACGGTCCCGAGCGCCTTTCCCTACGCCTAATCCCAACAAGCATGAAAACGGCTCGGCTTGGCCGCCAGCAGGCCTTTTGTCTCGGCCCCTCGCGGGACAGCTGCAGCCAGAGCCCCCTCCCCTCTTTGTGCCTGGTCCCCTCCGCCCCTGTCACCCTCCTCACCTCAGCTGTCCCCTGGCTCTCGCCTCCAGCGCCTGGGCGCACAAAGCTCGGCGACACCCCTGCTTTGGGAGGGGGAGGGAAGAATTAACCCCAGGGTTTGCCCGAAGGCGGAGCGTGAGAGAGGGCTGCGGAGTGCATCCTTCGCTGCTGTGAAGGGATGCGCGGGACAAAAGCCCCCAAGCAGAAACACTGGTGGGACTGGATTCATGGGTGTGAGTTAACCGGGCTGGTGGGAACCTAACATTTTGTTAAACAACTAGGGCTAGCAACTCCCTCCCCCTAGACCTTGTGTCCCCTTGGGCTATCCACAGAACTCTTAACTATCTGAGGAGCTATCTCCTCATCTCTGTGGCTTTTGTACTCACCTATCCTCAGGACCCCCAAACCTCTGCCTCCCGTCCCTGCTTGCACATCAGTCTGCCCTCTGAGCTCTTCACCCAGCTGACCCCAGCTCTTCCTGTTTCTGGGAGCTCATTTTGTTCCTCCCTCACACAGCTGCTTATTCCACAAGGTCATGGCTGAGAGAGGTGTGTGGGGTAGGCCTTCGAGCCTTTGTCTCTCCCTCTCAAAACCAGTAGTCTCACTTGGACGACCTGGATCCAGGTACTAGACCCCACACCTGAAGCACTAGACTAACCCTCCCTCTAGGCAGAGCCTAACTCTAGCATGGGCTTCTATAGGACAGACATGACCACAGCTTTCCTTGGATTTAGGACCGTGCCACGGTTCTCCTCCAGTGGCTTCAGTTACTCAGTGTGTTGACAGGGCCTCATGAGTCCCTTTACAACATTGACATAATTTTCTCAGGGTCTGATGTTCCCACAAGTCCATAAAACCTTTCTCAACAGCCTTCAGGGATGCTGGAGGCATAGCTTATATGACAAAAATGAGGTTCTTGGTTCAAGTCCCCAAACTGCATAAAGTAACAGGTGTTGCGCTACATTCTGTAATCCCAGCACTAGGAGATGGAGGCAGGAAAGTCTGAGGCTCAAAATTATCCTCAGCTACAGAGCAACTTCTGGCCTAACCTGGGATGCATGAACACTCTGTCTACAAAAAAACAGTAACCAAACCACCTTCCTGAGACTTCTGCAGAGGGAACAGAATAGTGCAGGCTAGCCTCATTTTTCACAGAACTGTCTCTCAGAGCACCAAGTTCCAGACAATTACAGTACAGGGGGTGATTCCTCTAAAGTTGTGTGGTGACCCAGCCTTGCAGAAGTGTGCCTGCGACATAGGACACTGCGTGTCTCTCTCTCTCTCTCTCTCTCTCTCTCTCTCTCTCTCTCTCTCTCTGTTTTTCGAGACAGGGTTTCTCTGTGTAGCCCTGGCTGTCCTGGAAATCACTTAGTAGACCAGGCTGGCCTTGAACTCAGAAATCCGCCTGTCTCTGCCTCCTGAGTGCTGGGATTAAAGGCATGCGTCACCACGCCCAGCTGACATTGCATCTCTTAGGCTAAAGTGGTTCTGTTTTTTAAGCGGGTTTCCTTCCCTAAGCTATTGTAACCACAGGGGCTACTCCTTCAGGCTTGAATGCCCACAGATGCTGGGAGAAATCATTGTCCTAGATTCCTAAGGATGTATCACATTCACAGAGGGTCCAGCAACCTTCTGCAAGCAGATTCGTGTACCTGTGTTCCCAACAAGACTGTGACCAGGTACCTCCTTCATGGTGCTGCTAGAGCCTGCCCTGGTGTATTCATTAAATCTTTGCTTTTGTTACAGATGGGAACATTTTCTACTTAGACAAGCATCTATGACAGCTATGTGCCAGACTCCATGCTAGGCACTGGGGACTAGATAATTCAGATTCAGTTCCAGCCCTCAGGGACTTCACAGTCTGGCAGGAGACCCAGACAAGGGAAGTGGCAATAATGTGACAGTGCTAATAGAAGTCTGCTCCAGTAGGTGTTCAGGAAAAAGTTCTGTAATTTCAAGGGCTGTGGGAAACATTAGGGTTAAAGATGCTGACCAGGCCTTTTCTCTGCAGACCTTCTCAGGACCTTTATTGGGCCGCATGTATTGTAAGTTCCTGAGTGTGTATGACAGGGTAGCATATGACAAGGACTTGTTCGTGAACCATCTTGTAGGTTCAGTGTTCCAGATACTGGAGTTGAGAAACACCGAGTTATGAGACACCTAGACAGTGGGAAAACAAATTTTGTGCCCGGGGTGGGGATAGGGGATTAAAAGGTTGGCAGGAAATTGTTTACCAGATGCTAAACACAACCTGGAGGCTGAAGACACTTGACAAGGAAAGAGGTGTCCTAGGAAACAACTAGGGGATTTGTCCTAGGGAGGTAGGGGCTCAGGTCACTGAGGGCTTCAGAACCAGGAGACCATCCCAGAGACAGAGGATCCCCCTCTTTCGGGTGCTAGAGATCATCCAGGCATGTGAGTAAGCTTTGAGTGTTCTACCACTGAGCTACACCTTCAGCCCCGAGAATTCTTTTTTTTTTTTTTTTTTTTTAAAGATTTATTTTATTTATTATATGTAAGTACACTGTAGCTGTCTTCAGACGATCCAGAAGAGGGCGCCAGATCTTGTTTCGGATGGTTGTGAGCCACCATGTGGATGCTGGGATTTGAACTTATCACCTTCGGAAGAGCAGTCGGGTTCTCTTACCTGCTGAGCCATCTCACCAGCCCCCGAGAATTCTTTTTGAGCCAGCATGAAATGGGGCTTGATCTGTACAGCCGGTATGGGTGTTCATTCTTTTTTTTTTTAATATTTATTTATTTATCTATTATATGTAAGTTCACTGTAGCTGTCTTCAGACACTCCAGAAGAGGGCATCAGATTTTGTTATGGATGGTTGCGAGCCACCATGTGGTTGCTGGGATTTGAACTCATCACCTTCGGAAGAGCAGTCGGGTGCTCTAACCCACTGAGCCATCTCACCAGCCCCATGGGTGCTCATTCTTATGAGCTAGACCAACCTGTATCTTACTGAGGGTCTCTATTGCTACGATAAAACCATGACCAAACTTCAGGAAGAAAGGATTTCACTTCAGGAAGAAAGTCTTACACTGCCAGCTAACAAAGAGTCCATCACTGAGGGAAGTCAGGGCAGGAACATAGGACAGGAGCTGAAGCTGAAGCCATGAAGGAAGTCGCCCCGATATCTGGCTTGCTTCTCCTGCCATGCTCAGTTTGCTTTCTTTCTTTCTTTCTTTCTTTTTTTTTTTTTTTTAAGATTTATTATATGTAAGTACACTGTAGCTGTCTTCAGACACTCCAGAAGAGGGAGCCAGATCGGATGGTTGTGAGCCACCATGTGGTTGCTGGGATTTGAACTCATCACCTTCGGAAGAGCAGTCGGGTGCTCTTACCTGCTGAGCCATCTCACCAGCCCCTCAGTTTGCTTTCTTACACACCCTAGGCCAGGGTTCTCAATCTTCCTAATGCTGCGACCCTTTATTACAGTTCCTCATGTTGTGGTGACCCCAACCATAAAATTAATTTTCATTGGTACTTCATAGCTATATGAAGTATATTATGAATCATAATGTAAATATCTGGGTTTTTAAATGGTCTTAGGCAGCCCTTGTGAAGGGGCCATTTGACTCCCAAAGGGAGTTAGGCTGAGAACCACTGCCCTAGACCATCTGTGCAGAGATGGCCATACGGATTCTCTCAAAAGAAGCAGTGGTGGCACTTACCTTTAATTCCAGCACTTGGGAGGCATAGACAGGTGGAGCCCAGGACAGCCAGGGCTACACAGAGAAACCCTGTCTTGAAAAACAGAAGAGGGGGCTGGTGAGATGGCTCAGCGGGTAAGAGCACTGACTGCTCTTCCAAAGGTCCTGAGTTCAAATCCCAGCAACCACATGGTGGCTCACAACCATCTATAATGAGATCTGATGCCCTCCTCTGGTGTGTCTGAAGACAGCTACAGTGTACTTACATATAATAAATAAATAAAATGATTCTGTCTGGAAGACTAGTTAAAAAAAGAAAAGAAAAGAAAAACAGAAGAGGGAGAGGGAGGAAGGAAGAAGAAGAAGAAGAAGAAGAAGAAGAAGAAGAAGAAGAAGAAGAAGAAGAAGAAGAAGAAGAAGAAGAAGAAGCTGAATACAGTTGGTAGAAGGAAGAGGCAAGACTCAAACCCAGGTCATTTGGACGTTCAGATGCACAGTCTGTGCTTTTCCCATCTCAAGCTCAAATCCACCCTCTAAGCCCCTCTCTAACCCCCTCCCTTTCCTCCTACCCAGAGCCCATGCTGATTTCAATAGTGGCTCCCCATCAACTCCCCCAGCCCAGGCCTCACCCTCAGTGCCACTGTCCAAACTTTGACTCTACTGTTCCTAGTCCCAACATCCTATCCCCTTCCTTTTCCGTGCGTGTATCCCCAAGAAAACTACCTCTAGAGTAAATTCACCTAGTGTTTCACAACCCTAGGCTTCTTACCTATTAACGGGACTTGAGAAAGCAAATACCACTTGGTGACACATACCTTTAATGCCAGTGCTAGGGAGACAAAAGCAAGCAGATCTTCGAGTTTGAGGCCAACCTGGTCTACAGAGAGAGTTCCAGGACAGCCAGGGACACACAGAGAAACCCTAACTCAAAAAAACAAAACAAAACAAAAAAAATTTTAAAAAGGTAATATGAAATTAAATAGGTCAGTCTCTTGAAGTTTCTTATAACTTGTTTTATAGTCGGGTTTGTGTGTGTGTGTGTGTGTGTGTGTGTGTGTGTGTGTGTGTGTGTGCTCGTACGTATACACTCACTTGGAATTGAACTCTACCACTGAGCAATGTTCTCAGCCTCTGAAATGGTAATCTTTATTTTATTTTTTTGTGGTTATTAATAATTTAAGGCAAATAAAAGTTGCTCGAATTAACAAGATGTGACAATATTATTCCCTAATTTATTCCCAAAGGGCATCTTTGTTATTCCCCAATGAGGGATGGCTGCAAAGAGAAGTACTCTCGGGACAGAGTAAGGAGAGGCACGGGGGGGGGAGGGGGGGCGGATAAGGAACAGCAAATGGAAAGGATGGGAGGGGGCGGCCAGCATCTCATCCTCGTACCACCCCCGTGGGCAAGTTTCTCTATGCCCTTTCTCAAAGGTAAGTAAATGGAAGTGTCTACCGAGGGAGCAAGACACATTCACAGACATCATTCTCATCCCTCCCTTATCGAGACCAATCAAGGCCATGAACCTCTTGCCAGAATAACAGACCCATCCCAACTCAGAAAGCATCTCCTAACTTCAAGATCATTGTCCTGGAGTGTGGGAACTAAGCAAGAGGAGACAGGATGTGACAGCAGGTGACTGCTTCCTGCTCCAGCTAACTGTTTTCTTCCCCCTATGGGGAAGACAAGAAGCTGTATGAGGCTAGATCCTGTGCCTGGGATATTGAAGTCCTCATTCAGCCTGCCCTTGAATCCCTCCATGTTCTCAGACTCACCCAGATAGAGTAGATTTCTTGGCTATTGCCACCCCTCAATCACCACACTGAGCTCCGTGAAGGAACTTGTTTAGTATGGGGCACTTATTCTCCCTTAATTCCTAATGAGATCTTCTGGCTGGTTTGTATGTATGTGTGTGCATGCTGATGTGTGTGTACATTTTTCAAAGGAGATGTCAGCATAGCTGCGAGACGTGAGAAGGCAGAGGTTGCTAGAAGACTTTTGGGTTTTTTGTTTGTTTGTTTGTTTGTTTGTTTGTTTGGTTGGTTTGGTTTTTTCGAGACAGGGTTTCTCTGTATCGCCCTGGCTGTCTTGGAACTCACTCTGTAGACCTGGCTGGCCTCGAACTCAGAAATCCACCTGCCTCTGCCTCCCAAGTGCTGGGATTAAAGGCGTGTGCCACCACGCCCGGCTTAACTAGAAGACTTTTAAGGCTAATTGGAGAAGGACAAATTATCCTACGGAATCTTCTATCTAGTACCTTGCCATTTTGTTTTTGTTTTTGTTTTTTTGAGACAGGGTTTCTCTGTCTAGCCCTGGCTGTCCTGGAACTCACTTTGTAGACCAGGCTGGCCTAGAACTCAGAAATCCGCCTGCCTCTGCCTCCTGAGTGCTGGGATTAAAGGAGTGCGATCACCGCCTGGCCCCTTGCCATTTCTTTAAGTAGTGTTTCCACTTCTGGTATTTGGCTGTGAAATAACTGGGCCTCCACCTTTCAGTGGAAAAGCTATAGCCAAGGTCAAGAAGCCTGGGCTGTGGAGGCTGTCGTCTGAATCAGTCCATCATCCAGCGAGGCAGGAATGATGAGAGACACCATGGCTTTAGGACTGCTCCCAGGAAAGGAAACCTATCCTCCGGCATCTATTACTGTAGAGCCCAAAGCTCTGCTCTCCATTCTAATAATAAGCCCAGCCATCAAAAGATGGCTCCATGGGTAAAGAAAAATGCCTGCTGACAAGCCTACTGCCCCGAGTTCAATCCTTGGGCCCCACATGGTGGAGGGAGTAAAGCAGTTCCTACAAGTTATTTTCTGACTTCCATAGGAGTGCTGTGGTATGTGAGTTTCCACAGGCATGCGTGCAAATGCACTCGAGAGCGTGCTCTCCCATGCGCGCGCGTGCACACACACACACACACACACACACACACACACACACACAAAGAAAGAAAACCAAAATTGAATAATATCAGCATATTATTCACTCAGAGTTTGACAGTCCCTCTTATGATAATCCCAGTTTTTGTTGTTTATTTGTTTGAGACAGGGCCTCACTACACAGCCCTGGCTCCCTTGGAACTCATATTGTCTACCCACTTACTACTGAACTAAACAGCTCTTTTTGTTTTATTTTGGTTTGTTTTGCTTTTGAAGACAGGTTACTTCTATTTTGTCTCAGCAGTCAGGAACTCACTATGTAGACCAGGCTGGTCTCAAACTCTCTCAGAGATTCTCCTGCATCTGCCTCCCAAGTATTGGGATTAAAGGTGTGTGCCACCATACCCAGGTTTAACATATGTTTTACTTTGGTTTGTTTTTGTTTGTTTTGGTTTGGTTTTTGGTTTTTAGAGATGGTGGTTTCTCTGTGCAGCAGTTCTGGCTGTCCTGGAACTTGCTTTGTAAACCACGCTGGCCTTGAATTTACAGTACAGAGATCCTGCCTCTGCTCACCAGACGGTGGCTTAAGTTTTTAAAAGCCCTGCTGCCCCCCCACCCCCACCCCCAATTGGAGAGATGGCTCAGTGGTTAAGAGCATTGACTGGTCTTCCAGAGGTCCTGAGTTCAATTCCCAGCAACCACATGGTGGCTCACCATCTATAATGTGATCTGATGCCCTCTTCTGGTATGGCTGAAGATAGCTACAGTGTACTTATATACATAAAATAAATAAAATCTTTAAAAAAGAGCCGGACGGTGGTGGCGCACGCCTTTAATCCCAGCACTTGGGAGGCAAAGGCAGGCGGACTTCTGAGTTCGAGGCCAGCCTGGTCTACAAAGTGAGATCCAGGACAGCCAGGGCTATACAGAGAAACCCTGTACAAAACAAAACAAAACAAAAAAAATCTTAAAAAAAAAAAAATAAAAGCCCTGCCCCCATTGAGACCTCCCGGAGTTCTTTACACCTCTTGAGCCCCACCTCTTGAGCCGGGGTCTCTGTTTGGGACATTATCCCTTCCCATTGTCCCACTCTTTCCACCCTTTTTCCTACTCTTGGCACTCTTCACTTTGGCCTTTCTCAAAAAAAAAAAAAAAAAAAAAGCCAAATTCCTAAAGCTTCTTGAACTTCGTCTGCCTAACCTCCCTTAAGGAGGCTGGTTCTCAGGATTGTGGAGGAAATGCGACATGGGTCGGCGAAGGCAAGGAGGAAAGGACCCCCCACCCCCACCCCCACCCCACCCCATCCCCGGCCCTGTAGGCCTCATCTAATCGCCACACTCTGCATTATTACCCGCCTAACGCGGCGAGCTTTTAAATAAAATATGCAAAGATTTTCCTCTCAAATTATCTCCCCAGGCGAATGAGCTCAACTCCAGCTTGTTAATGGAAAAAATGCAAATAGGGCCTCCCACTCCTCTCCCCCAGCCCCTGGGCTCCGGACAGCTAAGGCGCTTTGCTGGCCTTCTATCTGGGATGGCTGTTTCCTTTGAAACCTTGGTGGAGGCGAGCTCCATCCGAAGAGTGTCTTAGAAAAGGAAGGAATGTCCCAGGCGGGACAAGCTTGGGAGACTGCCGTGTCCCAAGCTCGGTCCCTTCTGAGATCTCAATTAGTTCCTCCTGAGCTGAATGGAGGAAAGGCCCACTTAGGTGGCTGTACTTCCGCCTGTTTAAGGCTGTTAGTTATGCTTGAGGAAATGGATGGAGAAAACAGATCTGATCTCGCTCTTCATCCAGTTCACACACACTTAAGGGGCTGGATTAAGGCCTTAATCCAATATCAGAATCTGTTGTTTTTATGAGACAAATGGGTATCATTCCTGCCAAAGACGCCGAGCCTGAGGGATGTGGTGCCAGGAGAAAACCAAGTAAATCCACATTTATGATCCAGTAGGAAGGAAGCACCTGGTGGATACTCTTCAGAAATACTGGTACGGAGCCAGCAGGCACTACACAGAGAAAAAACACCCTGTCTCAAACGGAGGGAGGGGGAAAGAGGGAGAGAAGGCGAGAGGAAGAGAATAGGACATGTAGAGAGTGAATATGGTAACTAGTGGTCTTATCACCTGGCACCTGGCTTGTACCTGGCCAGTGGAAATGCAAACTGTTGCTAGGTAGCTGTTGGGCAGAGCCTAGAAGAATTGCCAGAAGAGTTCAGAAAACAGATGTGGCAAAATGCTAACAACTGAGTGAATTAGGTAAGAAGTTGGGGTCAACTTACTTGTAAGCTTGCAACTTTTCAATGTAAAAACTTAAAAAGAGAAAACAATTATAAACTGGGAGATGGTGGAGCACTCTAATCCCAGCACTCGGGAAGCAGAGGCAGGTGGATCTCTGTGAGTTAGAGGCCAGCCTGGTCTGGAGTGATTTTCAGGATTGCTAAAATTACACAGAAACCATGTCTTGAAACAATCTTTCTACCCCACCCTACCCCCACCCCCCCAAAAAAAAAGAAAGAAAAGAAAACAATTATAATTAACCTTTTAAAATAATGATAATTACTGCGCAGGGTATGATGGCGCACACTTGCATTCTGGAGATAAAGGAGAGAGTCAGAAGGTCAGCCTCTGCTACAGAGAGTTTGGGAGCAGCCTGGGCTACATTAGATACTACCACCACTGCAAACACAAAACAAAACAGCGAAAGGATAATTAACTAGGATTCTTTTTTTGTTTGTTTGTTTTTCAAGACAGGGTTTCTCTGTCTAGCCCTGGCTGTCCTGGAACTCACTTTGTAGACCAGGCTGGCCTCGAACTCAGAAATCTGCCTGCCTCTGCCTCCCGAGTGCTGGGATTAAAGGCGTGCGCCACCACGCCCGGCTTAACTAGGATTCTTAAAGTCTTCATCCTTTGGTTAGAGTAAGAGTTGAGATAGTATCTCACACAGTCCAGGTTTGCCTTGAACTCACTATGTAGCCAAGGCTAACCCTGACCTCCTAAACCTCCTGCCTCCAATCCTGAAATGCTGGGATTAAAATGGGCCACTACACCAACCCTAAAATCCTTATAACTTTTAGAGACACTTTCTGAGTGAAACATTTGCAGATGAAATAAAAAGATTATTTGCTTAAAAATAATATAAGAGGAGGAAAAGTAATTGGGGGCTTAGGAAAGCAGATTGGCTGTGGGCTGATAATTACTGAAGCAGGATGATGAAAATACTCTTTGAATTTTTCCATAATAAGGAACTTTTCCTTTTCTTTTTTTTCCTTAAATGTCATGTTAAAAAGGTTTTATTTATTTTTATTTATGTGTGTGTGTGCGTCTGTGTGTGTCTCTCTATGTGTATGTCTGTATGTGTGTCTCTCTCTTTCTGTGTATGTCTGTGCGTGACTGTGTGTGTACAGGTGACCACAGAGGCTAGAGAGGGCGTTAAATCTGGGGAGCTGGAGTTATGAGCTGCCTAGCGTGGATGCTAGGAACTGAATTCCTGTCCTCTGAAAGAGCAGTAAGTTCTTTTAAAAAAAATTTTTTTTTTTTTTAAAGATTTATTTTATTTATTATATGTGAGTACACTGTAGCTGTCTTCAGACACCCCAGGAGAGGGAGCCAGATCTCGTTACGGATGGTTGTGAGCCACCATGTGGTTGCTGGGATTTGAACTTATCACCTTCGGAAGAGCAGTCGGGTGCTCTTACCCACTGAGCCATCTCACCAGCCCCCAAAAAATTTTTTTTTAATGTGCACATGTGTTTTGTCTGCAAGTGTGTATGTGTGCATCACGTGCATGCCTGGTGCTCCTGAAGCCAGAACCAGAAAAGGGTGTTGTATCACCTATAATGGAGTTAAGGACCACTGTATGCCTCAATTGGGTGTTAAGAAAGTGACCTTCTCTCCAGCACCCCAGCATTTTTTTCTTTTTTTTTTTTTCTTCCTCTTTTTTTTCTTTTTAAATTTGAAGCCGGGCGTGGTGGTGCACGCCTTTAATCCTAGCACTCAGGAGGCAGAGGCAGGTGGATTTCTGAGTTCGAGGCCAGCCTGGTCTACAAAGTGAGTTCCAGGACAGCCAGGGCTATAAAAAGAAACCCTGTCTCAAAAAACCAAAAAAAAAAAAAAAATTATTGACTCAGGGTCTCACCATGTAGCCCTGGCTGTCCTGGAGCTCATTGTGTAGACCAGGCTGACCTCAAACTCACAGAAATCCTTCAGCCTCTGCCTCTGAGTGCTGGGATTAGAGGTGTCTACCACTATTCCTGGTCATCCCCCATCATTTTAAAATATAGAATATTTGTATTTATCCTTTGAGAAGTTCACACATTCATACAACATATCTTAGCCAGGGTTACTATTGCTGCGATGAAACACCACAGCTGAGAGGGGTTTATCTGGCTTACACTTTATTTATCATTTATTTAGGGAGGAAAGGGTTTATTTGGTGTACACTTCTAGATCACTGCTCATCACTGGAGGAAGTCAGGACAGGAACTCAAACAGGATGGGAACCTGGACGCAGGAGCTGATACAGAGGCCATGGAGGAGTGCTGCTTCCCCATAGCTCACTCAGGCTGCTTTCTTAGAACCCAGGACCACTGGCCCAGGGATGGCACCACCCACAGTGCACTGGCTGGGCCTTCCCCATCAATCACTCATTAAGAAAAAGCTAAGAGGCTGTCTACCGCAGATCTCATAGAGACCTTTTTTTTTTCTCAAGAGAGGTTCCATTCTTTCAGATGACTAGCTCCCATCAGGTTGACATTAATGTTTTTCAATCATCTTCTTTTTTCATTTTTCTTTTTTAAAATATTTATTATATTTACATATAATACTACAGTATACTGTAGCTGTCTTCAGACACCCCAGAAGAGGGTCTCAGATCTCATTATGGATGGTTGTGAGCCACCATGTGGTTGCTTGGATTTGAACTCAGGACCTTTGGAAAAGCAGTCAGTGATTTTATCTACTGAACCATCTCACCAGTCCTTCATTTAAATATATATATATATATATATGAAATATAAAACATATCCAGAGATTACCCCACCTGGGAATCCATCCTATAATCAGCCACCAAACCCAGACACTATTGCATACGACAGCAAGATTTTGCTGAAGGGACCCTAATATAGCTGTCTCATATGAGGCTATGCCAGTGCCTGGCAAATACAGAAGTGGATGCTCACAATCATCTATAGGATGGAACACAGGACCCCCAATGGAGGAGCTAGAGAAATTACCCAAGGAGCTGAAGGGGTCTGCAACCCTATAGGTGGAACAACAATATGAACTAACCAGAAACCCCAGAGCTCGGGTCTCTAGCTGCATATGTAGCAGAAGATGGCCTAATGGGCCATCACTGGGAGGAGAGGCCCCTTGGTCTTGCAAACTCTATATGCCCCAGTACAGGGGAACGCCAGGGTCAAGAAGTGGGAGTGGGTGGGTAGGGGAGCAGGGTGGGGGGGGGAGGGTATAGGGGACTTTTGTGATAGCATTTGAAATGTAAATAAAGAAAATATCTAATTAAAAAGAGAAAATTAAAAAAAAAGGGAAAAAGTTCATTGTCTACAGAAAAAAAAAGAAATATAAAACATGTCAGAGAAAGTATGAGTGCGACTGAGTTTAGCTGAGGGCAGACTTTCTAGAAGACAACAGTGGTTTTTTTGTTTTGTTTTGTTTTGTTTTTTGGTTTTTGGTTTTTTTTTAGTTTTTAAGTTTTTTAAGACAGGGTTTCTCTGTGTAGCTCTGGCTGTCCTGGAACTCACTCTGTAGACCAGGCTGGCCTCGAACTCAGAAATCCGCCTGCCTCTGCCTCCCGAGTGCTGGGATTAAAGGCGTGTGCCACCACGCCCAGCTAAGACAACAGTGTTTAAATTTTTTTTTTTTTTTTTAGATTTATTTTATCTATTATATGTAAGTACACTGTAGCTGTCCTCAGACACCCCAGAAGAGGGCGCCAGATCTCGCCACGGATGGTTGTGAGCCACCATGTGGACGCTGGGACCCGAACCCATCACCTTCGGAAGAGCAGTCGGGCGCTCTCACCCGCTGAGCCATCTCACCAGCCCGACAACAGTGTTTAAGCAGAGACTTAGAATGAGCAGGGCCGAGGACAGACATGTGGGACCATACAAGGAGACAGAGCATGGCCAGCTGTGCCTGCAGAGTGTGACTCTGCATAAGTCACTAAGAAAGTAGAGCTTAGACTCCAGGGCAGGCTACCTGAATCCAAATTCTGCTACTGCCCCTTAATAGAAACGTCTCTGCCTCACCTTTCTTAACTATAAAATAGAGAATAATGTCACAAACTTCATGGGGAAGCTAGTAAGTAAACACATTGGCATGTGTCCAGTGTTTAGCACAGTGCTCACCCCACAGAAAGAGTTGAAGTTTACTGTGTTCTCAGTACTGTCCTGGGACGATGCTGTCTCCTGCTTAGCCTCCCAAGGCTTGGGATTATGGGCATAAGAAAGCACGCATGCCCAGCTCAGAGTCTGAATGCTTAACCGGTGTTGCCCGTCTTGCTGGTGACAGAGATGAGTGGCTGGCTTGTATTTCGTTTTCAACTCTGGCACACGAGGCTCCTCCATTATTTGAGATTGGGAGCAGCCCTGGGGAGGAGGGTCCGCAGAGCTGGAGAAATGCTTGAGACCCACTCTTTTCCATTAGTAAAATCTGTACTGTTTTTACATTTACAGTTATTGCGTGTGCATGCACATGTATGCATGCCACATCACGTGTGTGTCTGGAGGTCCAAGGACAGCACTGTGGAGTCAGTTCTATCCCCTCATCCTTAGCTGGGTTCTGGGATTGAACCCACGTCGTCAGACTTGGTCTGTAGATGCTCTCCCCTGAACGTCAGCCCCAACCCCCCTTTATTTTTATTATTATTTTATTGCTATTGTTTTGGGGCTTTTGTTTTCATCTTTTATTTGGGTTTTGGTTTTTGAAACAGGGTTTCTTTGTGTAGCATTGGCTGTCTTGAAACTTGCTTTATAGATTAGACTGGCCTTGAACTCACAAAGATCCATCTGCCTCTGCCTCTCTGCCTCTCTGTCTTTCTGCCTCTGCCTTTGCTTCTCTGCCTCTGTCTCTGCTTCTGCCTAGTGCCTTTATTATTTTTTAATTGACATGTAATAACTGTGCATATTTATGGAATAGAAGACAAGTTTTATGTCCTCAAACATCTGAACCTTACTAGGCAGAACAAAAGGGTGATATCAAACCACTACAATTTCATTATTTGTGTTTTTTATATGTTTGAGAAAGGGTCTCAGGTAGGTTTGCCTCAAACTCATTATAGCTCAGCCTGTTCTTGGACTCCTGAACCTCATCCCTCTTCCTGGTTTATGTGCACCACCGCGCCTGGTTCTTTTTGCATTATTTATCACATTAAATATAGCTAAGACCAGGCACTCATCTGTCAATGGCAGAGTGGTTAAGAAAGTTGTCCCATTCTGTAATGTTTAAAGTCCCATTTCCAAGTGGGGGGAGGGGGAATGTAAATTCACAAATGTTATATAACCTGAACTCAGTCTAGAAAGGGCAGAAAATAATTCAAGTAAACTTGGAAGTGTTTGCAATTGTTACCTCTAGATGGTGCCATTTGGGTATGATTTAAAATTTAAATACTTAAAAAAAAACTCAATACACATGAATAATTTTGTTTGTTTATCTTATTTTGGTCTTCAAGACAGGATTTCTCTGTGTAACCCTGGCTATCCTGGAACTCACTTTGTAAACCAGGCTGGCCTTGAACTCAGGGAGATCCACCTGCCTTTGTCTCCTGAGTGCTGGGATCAAAGGGGTGCACCACCACCTAGCAATACATTAATAATTTTTATAATGAGAATTTCAACTTTATGTTGTTTAAGAATTAGTTTTGTTAAAAATGAGTATGAAGGATGTGGTGGTGCACACCTTTAATCCCAGCATTTGAGAGACAGAGACACAAAGATCTCTGAGTTTGTGGTCAGGATTACACTGAGTGATCCTATATTCTATTTTTGGTTGTGGGCCTAGCCTTTAACGGCTGAGCCATCTCTCCAGCCTGAATGATCCTATCTTAAAACACACACACTAAAAAACTAACAACAACAACAATTAAAAAAAAAGCCAAAAGAATAATGGTGAAAATCACTAGCCACCAGAAAAACACAATTAAATCATGAGAGCTACCACTGCACACCAATGAGTGTCTATGATCAAAAAGGAAAGGGAAGTGTTATCTTGCATATGGAGAAGATGGGCCCTCATAACTACCTGGATAGAAACGGAGACTGTGAGGCTGGAGAGATGGCTCAGTGGTTAAGAACACTGGCTGTTCTTCTAGAGGACCAGGGTTCAATTCCCAGAACCCACATGGCAGCTTGCAATTGTCTGTAATTCCAGTTCCAGTGGATCCAACACCCAGACATGCATGCAGGCAAAACATCAATGCACAGAAAGAAATAAAACAGGCCATGGCTTTGAAGGATCCAAGACAAAGCCAGCCAGGGCAGGGTTTTCTGTTGTTGTTTCGGGTTTTTGTTTTTGTTTTGCTTTTTACATTAAAGTCTTGTTATATAACCAGGGTGGTCTTGAACTCATGGCCAGTCTTCTGCCTCAATCTCTTGAGTGCTGGAAGTACATGTGTGCACCAATATGCCCATCTAATTTTTTTCCATAGTGAATACAACAAACAACTTTTCCCTCATATTTCAAACTCTTTGTAATAGATTTCCAGGCTCAGAGTTTCTGAATCAAAAGATCGTTATGGCCCTTGAGAACACCTGTTAAACCATTTTGTACAATACGCCTCACAACTTGATAAACAGAAAATTAATCGTTAGGCATAATTGTAGAAGTATTATAATTCAAATAAATATAATAAAATTAACAAATGTTATTATTGTAATTAACAAGGTTTATTATTAAAATGACTTATGTCTCATTCTTAATCAGACTGGGTGTCCTTTGGTCTTCTTTTTCATGTGCTATAAATGTGTGTGTGTTGTGGAAGACAAATGTCACCCCAACATGGGTGCCTTCCTTGGTCATTTTCTACTTTAAGTTTTGGAGACAGGATCTCTCACTGAACCTGAAGGCTCACTGACTGGGCTGGGCAGGCTGCCCAGCTATCTCTGGGGATCCTCCTCTGAGACCCCCAGCATTGGGGATCCTCCTCTGAGCCCCCCAGCACAGAAGTTGCAAGCACTGGTGATATTTCGCCAGGCTTTTACATGGGCTTTGGGGACCTGAACTCAGATCCTCACGTTTGTGCAGCAAGCACTTTATCCACTGAGCCATATTGCCAGCCCTATCAGTCTTCCATGCTTTCTGGGCCATGTGTCTCTTTCCACTGAAACTTCCGGAAGGTCCCTGAGCCATAACAGTGTAACTAAGTTGGGAGGGGTTAAACCAGGCCAGGAGTGTTCAGGAAGAAAGAGATAGGAATATGTTCAAGAGATCTTAGACAATGTCACATCACCATTATCGGCTAGATGTAGGATAAAGAACTCGGAGCTGTGGAGGATGTGGAGAAACCAGAGCCAGGTGCACCTCTTCCAAGGATGTGAAGTCATGTGGGAAAGTGTGGCCGTGGCTCAGAAAACAAAGCAGAATTATCTTATAACCCAATCATCCCGCTTTGGGGCTATACCCAAAAGAGTTTGAAAGTAAGAACATAGGTGTGTTCGTTGCAGTATTATTTACAATGCCTAACTGTGGAAACTGTCCAATTGCCCATCAACAGATGAATAAATGAACAAATATACAACAATATAACAATTCGGCTCTGAAAAGGAAAAGATTCTGGATCACTGAATTACAGTTGAACCGTGAAGAATGTATGTCGTATGAAATCCAAGTAGTCACAAGATGACAAATACCATTGAAGTCTCTCTACGTGAGATGCTTTGGTCATCATAGTTGAACACAGAAAGCCAAGGACTGAGGAGAAGGAGGAGAGATTATCCAGGAATGCACAGAGTTTCATCTGTGGAGGGTGAGAAAGTTCTAGTGTGGAGGGTAGAGAAGGTTGCTCAACACTGGGTAAGTATTTAATGCCACTGAGTTACACCTTTAATGATGGTTCCCAGTGCTTGCTGTGTAAGCAGGAGGACCTGCATTAGAATCACCAGCACTCATCTGAAAAGCTGGGCGTAGAGTGGCCTGTTCTCATAATCTCAGTGCTGGGGAGGCAGAGACAGAAGGATGCCTGGAGCTCATTGGCCAGGCAGTCTTGCTGAATCAGCAAACTGCAGGTTTAGTAAAAGACCCTGTCTCAGAGAATAACATGGTAACAGCTAGAGGAAGACACCAAACATTGAAACCCACAATACACACACACACACACACACACACACACACATCGAGGTGTACAGATGAGTCAAGTTCAGAGGCCTCATCTGCAGGGTGAGTGGCTCACAGAGATGACTCCGGCAGCCACAGTGCTCAGGAGCTAACTGATGCTGCTGGAGATGTGATGTTGTAGAAGTCATAACTTAAATATTCGATTGACAAAATCAGGTCACACTCACTCCAGAAACAAAAAAATTCAAAAGTTTACAAATAAAATGGATGGAAGCTTAAATCGGATGTTGCACATGACTCTTTGACTTAGGTCACCAGTACTTTTAGAAAAGGAAGAATCTGACCTTGAGCTAATTAATGATCTTGATGGCTAATGGCAACTGGAAAGAAATACAAAGATGGTGGCTATCTCATGGCAGGACTTTGTAACCAGCACCCGGGAAGCGTGCAGGCCATGACCTGCACAGCCTTACCGAGCACCTTGAGTAGCAGTTAAGGATCCAAGGAACAGGAGAACATCTCCCGGAGTCCTCAGAAAGAAGCGAGAAACGCCTGGGCTTCTGTGTTCTCCCAGGATAGATATTGAACTTATCGAATTCTTTGAATATGGCCTCTCGAAGGTTCCTGTGGTCCCGTACAAGAGACTCAGGTGATGAGTGAACAGGTGTGAATAGCGGGTGGAGCTGAAGGACAAGTTTTCCTCCCCTGCCCAGGAGCTCCTCTGCTCTCCCAAAAGGATGAGAATTTTGTTATGGGGACGAGAGGGCTGGTGTCAGGTTCTAAAATGCCCCTAGACACCCTGTCCCTCCCTGACCCAGTGGTTCAAGTCAGCCTGGCCCGACTGTTACTTCTGTTCCAGTATTGGGGCTACAGTCGCCGCACAGGAGCTGGGATTGGTGAGTTGACCTCTGTCCATCTTCCCTTTCATACTGAAGAAGGAGCCCCAGGGCCTCACATGCTGCACAAACTCTCTGCTAGGGAGCGTTACTCCTATCTTGTTCTCTGCCAAGCTGCCCAGCAGGACTCAGACTCTTCACCTTGCTGTCTTAGCCACTGGGGTGGCTGGAGTTATAGGTGTGGGCTACCATGCCTAGGCAAGGCAGATGCTCTGTCTCTTTAATTTCCTATGGGTGCTAGGAGCAGGGAACTGGTAATTCTTCCCAGGCTACAGTCAGGTCTATTCTGAGGAGCCGAGCTGGGATGCCAGAGGCTTAGGGTTCTGGCTAAATACCTGCTGGAGTGCAAGTCAGCTTTCCAGCCTGTCTCCTCCTTTTTGGTTCTCACGCCCCCCCCCCCTGCATCAACCCTCCACCCCACACACACTAGGTGGTCCTGGCCAGCAAGGTGGGCAATGTCCCCTGCAGGCTATCCTGCAGACAGTGGCAAAACCCAGGGGAGACAGCATCCCTGTGCCTTCCTCTCACTGCCTCTTTACAACCTCTCTCCCATGGGTCCTCTGGAGAAAAGGAGAGCTATAGCAAAGGAAGCCTCTGGCTCTTTATTAAGTGTGTGTGTGTGTGTGTGTGTGTGTGTGTGTGTGTGTGTGTGCAGATGTGCATTGAAAAATGATTGTGTCCCTTTTCCAATTTCTCCGCAGCTCCCACCTCCCGGCCCGTTCATCTGTGCAGGTAGACCCCCAGGCTTGTCATTAAGTCACCAGCTCTGACACCTTTGCAGCTTCCATGCCCTGGGGGTGGGGATGAGGGAGGCTCTGTCTCTCCCCCCCCCCCCACAAGCTTCTGCTGCACGTGTCACTCAATACCCCAGCAGCCCCTTGTTCCCACCCCAGAACCAGCCCTCCAAATCTGCACTTGGGGCTGAGGGGTGGGGGGTGGAGGAGGAGCTGCTTTACAAATGACCTTCCTCATCCAACTGGAGCGCCCAGATTGCAGCAGGAGGGGGAGAGAGGAAGGAAAGAATTGAGGGTGCAGGGCCTAGAATTCAATTCAAGGAGGAGGGTGTCAGTCTGTCCAGCTGTTCCTGTCCACCTTTCTGATTTGCTCTGCTGGGGAAGAACTCTGGGTTTGTCCTTCCGGCCACACCGCGTGCCCCTGCCCAGGAGGCTGACAGATGTGAAGACAGAGGCAGAGCCCCACTCTCTTCCCTCCCCTCATCTCTACAGAACTTTTTTCTCTTTGATGGACACTGGACCCAGCTCCTTAGGAATCCTAGGCCAGTGTTCTACCAACGAGCCATACCAGCAGCCGTAGATGCCTCCTACGGATATACTAGTACCACCACTAAGTGTGATATAACTATGGGCCTTTCACGCATAGGCTTTATCATGCTGAGGTCATTTCCTTCCATTTCTAGGTTTGCTGAGAGTTTCTGTGATGAAAAGGTGTTGAATTAAAATTTTATATATACTTATGGCATCTGTTCTCATTTCTTTCTGTTGCTGTGATTAAAAACACACTGACAGAAAACAACTTTGGGAGGAGAGGGTTTATTTCAGCTCACAATTCCAGATCACAGACCATCACCCCCCAAGGCAGGACAGCTTGCTAATGCACACAGAGTGACTGGCAGCTGCCGGGACTCACTCTGCAGCCTAGTGCAGCAGAAACCATCGGGGAGGGTGCTCGCTCACCAGCCAGCTGTCTTCTTTACACACGTCAGGGCCATCTTCCTGGGGACCTTACAGTGAGTGGGACCTGCAAAGGCCATTGGTGGGGTTCAGGGCAGCTAAGTAAGCAACAGGTGTCGCTGGAAGCTTATGGGAAGAGGACGTTGATGAGCAGACTCTCGAAGGTTCCAGAGCAAAACTTTGAGCCTCTGCTGCTGAGGTTGGTTCTTCCTGAATGGCCCTGATGGCTTTAGGAAGTAGATACTGGCCAAGGTCCCAATGCAGGGAAAGGGTCTGTTGAAGGGGCCACATCACGAGTACTCACACTTTGGATGGAGAAGAGGGAAACCAGAACTCATGGAGGAGGGGAGGTGTTTCCTAGACCAAAAGTCAGATATACAGTGATGAGACATTTCTGTAACTGAGAGATAGTACACTTGCTGAGCACGCACAAGCCCTGGGTTTGATGATTGGAACTGCCACAAAAGTAAATGCACAACATCAAATTCATACATATATACATATGTATGTATATGTGTGTATACACATATGCATGTATGTGTATATATAAATTCATATATATATATATACATATGTGTGTGCATAAATGTATGTATATATGTGCGTACATGTTTGTATGTCTGTGTGAGGTATGTGGTGTGGTGTGTGTGTGTGTGTGTGTGTGTGTGTGTGTGTGTGTGTGTGTTGAGAGAGAATTTCTCTGTGTAGCCAGGCTGACCTTAAACTCAGAGGTTCATCTACCTCTACCTTCCAAGTGACGTTTGTTAAAACCAGAAAGGCAAGATCGGAGGCCAGAAAGGCAAGATCGGAGGCAGTGGTCCACACCTACAGTCCCTCGTGAATTACTATAATTCAGGAACGTGAGCCCAGCCTGGGAAGCACACTAAGGCATCTCCAAAAGGAGAAATGAAAACCAGAAAAAAACAAACAAACCCAAGATATTGATCCAGATGGCTGGAATCAATATCTCGGGGCTGAAGCACAGCTCTGGAGAAAGAAGGGGAGACTTCCTTTGTCCCTGACAAATGGCCTCATGGCTAAGAACTTCAGTGGATTCATTTGCAAAACGGAGAACTTCCTTTCTCATTGCACTGCTGGGGTTATGGTAATAACGAAATAGAAGAAAGGACATGAAAGAAATGAAAACCCTTAGTCGGTGAGATTCGGGACCAGGATGAAGGTCTGGAAAGGGAGGCAACTGGAAGCCCTGGGTGGATGCTGCTCTTGGGGCCACATTCATTTCATGCCTGTGTGCTGGATACTGAAACGAGTTGATTTGAGATCTTATCCTGAGATATACGCAACACCTTTGGACAGACAGCCTGATGGGGCAAAGGTAGCTGGGAATACTTACTTTTTATTCCTAAGTTCTGTGTCCTGGATGCATTAGCGCCAGCTTGTCTTACTGGATATCTCCTAGGAAAGATGGACAGTTCAAAGAGGCTGGGGGGTGGGGGGTGGGGAAACCAGAGGAGTGATCAGGTTCTGGTCCAGAGGACAACTTGTCCTCTCATCCATGAGGTCATCAGACGGCAGCGGCTTGTGGCTAGAGGAACCAAGCAGTCGCTGTGGGCAGAGTTCTGGCAGGTAGCTCTTGAGCATTCTGGCCGCCTGGGCCCTCTTCTGCATTAATTACCCAACAACATGGTTCAGGCTGTTCTCCCTTTGTGCTACTTTAATTAACGGAGATCTCCTCCAAGCAAACCAGCTGCTGTGTAAGTTGTCAAACTGTCAGCACACACAGGATGGGTGCCATGGCGACACTAAGTGTGGGAACTACTCATGGGCTCCCTGGCTCCTTGGCACGGTAGGCTCTGTCCCTCTAGTCCATCCCAGGAGCATAGAAACATCAAGATCAAGAGAGGGCTTTGGGTTCAGAGTTGGGTCTGACCTTTGCTTGCCAGTCATTTGCTATGAGAGTTCGGGTAAACCATTCAACTTTTCTGAACTTGCCTCATCTGCAAAGCGGGGATGTGACCACTTACCTTGAGCCAGGACTGTGGTCAGGAATATAAAACAGGCTTTACCAGGGGGTGGGGGGTGGGGCGTGGTGCCCGTGAATATGACCGTGATTCAGGTAGTTATTCTGGTCATTCTGGCTTTCCAAGCAACCTCTTCACATGATTTCATTGTTGTTTTTGCTTGTTTGTTTGTTTGTTTTGATTTTTTGTTTTGAAAAAGATTTTATTTATTTATTTATTTATTTAATGTATGTGAGTACACTGTAGCTGTACAGATGGTTGTGAGCCATCATGTGGTTGCTGGGAATTGAACTCAAACCTTCTAGAAGAGTAGCCAGTGGGTAGTGATGGGGGTAATGGGTGGTAGATGGGTGATGGGTGGTAGATGGGTGATGGGTGGTAGAAGTGGGATGGGTGGTAGAGATGGTGATAAATGAGGTGATGGCTTTAAAGAGGAAAAGCCTGAGTTCAGACCTGAAGGACCAGAGGGAGTCCAGCATAGACAGGAAATAAGGGTAGAGGATGGTGTCTTAGCAGATAGCATCAGGTTCAAATGCACAGGGTATCCCAGGTTGCCTTAGATTTGCTTTGTAACCTAAGCTAGTTTTAGAATTCTGAGGTCTCCTCTTTCCACCTTGTGCCACCATGCCTAGCCATATTTGTATTTTGAAAAGACTATTTATATGAGATGTGTATAGTGAACTGCAAAAGAGTGGGAACAGATCAGGTAGACAGAGTTGTCTGTTAGTTAGTTAGTTAGTTAGTTAGTTAGTTAGTTAGTTAGTTAGTTTTTTGAGACATGGTTTGTCTATGTAGCCCTGGCTGTCCCAGAGCATACTTGTAGACCAGGCTGGCCTCCAACTCAGAGATCCGCCTACCTGCTGGGATTAAAGGCATGTGACACCACTGTCTGGCTACAAGTTGTTTAAATTCAGATCAAAGCTGAGATTTCTCAGTTGTAATGAAGAGAACGAGAGTTCTCTTCATTTTGAGAATAGTAAGAATTAGAAGCTCTGTAATTAATATCGATTAGACATGGGAACCCTAAGAACAGAACAAAAGAAGAGGCTATGAAGAAGAGAGACCCCCCAAAAAAAGAGAGAAGAGGGACCTGAGTGCTGGCTCAGCGGATAAGGGAACTTGCTGACAAAACTGACAACTTGAGTTCAGTACCCAGGAACCACAAAATGGAAGGAGAGACCTGATTCCAGAACTTTGTCCTCTGAGCTCCCCATGTGTGTTACTATCACTAAATAAACAAATGTAATAATAAAAAGAGAGGTGGGAGGAGGTTGGGTATATGGTTGAGTGGGAGGATGTTTGCCTAGCACATCCCAGGCTCTGCTTCAGTCCCCAGTCCTCACCCCTTGGCTGACCAGAAAGGTGAGAAGGGTCAAGATTTGTCAAGAGAGAAGATAATGGAGTTGGTGCAGCTGAGTTTCAATATTTCAACATCGACCAATACTGCTGGGCATCCTGCTGCAGAGCTAATCAGTCTGTTCCAAGAGAAAAGGCTGGTGTCCTGGATGAGTCGTGTGAGTGTCCTGGAGTGGCAAGGGACTGATTGCAGGGATTTAGGAAATAAGGAGGGGGTGGGAAGGAGGAGGAGACACTCTTAAAACAATGAATGGGAGAGAGAGAGAGAGAGAGAGAGAGAGAGAGAGAGAGAGAGAGAGAGAGAGAGAATGAATGGTGGAAGGCAACTTTGCCCAGAAGATTCAACATTATAAGGTGGAAGAAGGTGGAAGAGATTTGACCATATTTGTATGTGTGGGGAGGGGGGTGTTCTAGTAGAGAACAAGAATCTAAAAACGCAGGCAGGGGAGAGGTGGGGGAGGAAGGAGAGTCGACAGAGCAGGTTTCCAGAAGAGCTGGGAGCCGTAGGATGTGAGCACAGTGAGCAATTAGCTGGGAACACTTGTGAGATGGGAGGCGGAGGAGGTGGGGATGAGAACAACCTTGTGCAGACTTCCTTTGGTAGTTGGTGGTTCAGGGAGGTGAGGTGCTCTGCCTGCCATGGGCTTAACCCTCGCTGTAGAGGAGGTGGCATGCAGAGATGGAGAGATGGCCCGGTTCTTAAGGACGCTCGCTGCTCCTTTTGGTTTGTTTCTTTTGTTGTTGTTGTTGGATACTAGCTGCTTTGTTTGTTTGTTTGTTTGTTTGTTTGAGACAGAGTTTCTCTGTGTAGCCCTGACTGTCTCTGAACTCACTCTGTAGACCAGGCTGGCTTTGAATTCAGAGATCCACCTGCCTCTGCCTCTGGATCTCCATCATTGCCCAGCTTGGGGCACTTGCAGAGGACCGGGGTTTAGTTGTCAGCACGCCATGAATGGGGCATGATGGTACACACCTGTTATCTCATCAGCAGCCAGTCAGAGTCCCGAGGACTGAAGTTCAAGGTCATCCTCAGCTACATGGTGAGTTTGAGGCCAGCCTGAGATATAGGAAACCCTGTTTCAAAAAGGCTGGGCAGAAAGATTCTTTTTCTGTCAACACAGATGGAGACTGAGAAGGCAGGAAGGCAGGCAGGCAATGCTAGTGCCCAGCCTACATCCCCCTTTACTCCAACTCTTCTCAAGGGTCTGATGGCAACAGGGAAACTAAGAGACAAAATCTTCATCTAAGCTGGTGGTACATGTCTTTGATTTCAGTGCTTGGGAGGCAGAGGCAGAGGCAGAGGCAGAGGCAGAGGCAGAGGCAGAGGCAGAGGCAGAGGCAGAGGCAGAGGCAGAGGCAGAGGCAGAGGCAGAGGCAGAGGCAGAGGCAGAGGCAGAGGCAGAGGCAGAGGCAGAGGCAGAGGCAAGAGATCTCTATAAGTTCAAGGCCAGCCTGGTTTACAGTGTGAACTCCAAGCCAGCCAGGCTTCTAAACAAAGATTCTTCCTAAACAAAGAAAGAAACAAACAAACAAATAAACACAAATTTAAAATCCTCATCCAGTCTCTGTGTCTAGCATTGCCTCATAGCTGGGCAGACCCTCTATGCCAGTCCCTGTACCCACATGCCATGACACTTTTTCATGTCACCATTAGGGCTGTGTTATCCTTCTCTAGGCATGAGAAAACAGGCCCAGAGAAGTTTGGAAACCTGGGCAGCCAGTTAACAGCGCAGTCAAGTGTAGCTCTGTTGACTTGGACAGATCAGAGCCCTCTTTTAGAAAGTGAAGCCTGAGGCCCACGGTGCCTAGAATTTATTTTTAAAAGGTGATAAACAAGGAAGGAGAGGATCGTGCTATGGTGTGAGATCCCCAGAGCCAAGGGTAGAAGCATTTGTATTGATGTCACATTAGTTTAGAACTCTCTTGTTTATATTTTAATTGGGGTATTCACTCATTGGTGCTAGGGATTGAACCCAGAACTTCAGGCATGCTACTCCCAGACTTTATTATTGAACTCCCTACCTCAGTCTCTAGTGTTTATTTTTCCATTAAAATCTTTGTGTATACATGCATGTATGTGTTTAATTCATTTTTTGGTGGGGACGGGGTTTCATATAGCCCAGGCTGACCTCATTATGTAGCCCAGGATGACCTTGTATTTTCTGACCATTTTAAGTGCTGGGAATACAGCATGCACCACCATACTGTTTAGGCAGGGCTGGGATTTGAACTCAGGGCTCTGTCTATGCTAGATGAGCACTCTAACAACTGAGTTTTATCTCCCTCCTACTCTATAGTTTTATAAAGTAGACATTACACTTTATTCCTCAGGCAAGGACGTTGGGACCTAGATGGGAAGTAGCTTTCATTAGAACTGGGGTCAGATCCAGGTCCTGCTTTTCCCCCATCATTCTTTACATCACTATGAGACACAAACCCACACTGCCCTCTGACTGGTCCATGCCCCTCATCACACAGGGTCATTAGCTAGGTTTAATTATAGGAGAGCAAGATTAAGAGAAGGTCATACTCCATATCGATACCTCCCCTTCGTCCCCAAGAACTGACATCGTGAACCAGTGTCTGTAGGGGAGGAAGTTGATCTTTAGACAGGGCTTTTGAACTCTGGCAGATCTGGCTCTGAGCTGAGGGACAGGGTTCTTAGGTGAGGTGGAAAGAGAGGTATGTGTGTGTGTGTGTGTGTGTGTGTGTGTGTGTGTGTGTGTGTGTGTCAGGGTGGGGGGAGTGTTAACAGGGAACAGCCACAGTCCTAGATAAAGGAGGTTTTGTAGAATTCAGGCAGGACGCTTTCTGTGTCTTTTTCAGAGAGACAAGCACACTGTTCACCTGGAAGCTCAAAGGTGACCAGGAGTGGCTGCAAGAAAGAGAAGAACAGCCAGAGTGGCTTGCTGAGCCTGGCACAAGGCCAAGTCCTGTCTAGTTAGGGACAGGTGCACAAGTCCATGAGCTCACACATGAACTGCGTGTTAGGGAGTGTGGTGCCATCATGAGCAGGCTTAGGTCCCAGGTCCAGAGAATGGCAGGGGATTCTCCACCTTTGGCTCCGTGGAGGGACCCATCCAAAAGACAGAGCACAGCACACTAAGACCTGGCACGACCTAGCTCCCGCCACCCCTCAGCTTGTCTCGCCCTGGTGCCGGCCGTGCTAGAAGCCCCTGGCTATTTAATGCCTCATTAAATGACATTGCTCATTAAGTTGATCTTTCTCGTCCCCTTAGTCTCCCTGTTCTGAGTTGTCACCTCTGTCACTCCCAGCCTGGGGCTGGCTTAATTTTCAGTGGCTCCCACACCAAGGATGTTGCAGAGGCTGCTGTCAATGCTGTGACACAGATTCCACAGAACCAACCTGAACTCCCTTTAGGGGACGTGGCTGGCTTTTTAATGCTTGTGCAAGACCCCACAAACTGAGGGGCTAAAGGGACAAGAATTTGTTCTGTCATGTTTTTGTGTGCAAAGAGGTCCTTCACAGGGCTTCCCTTGGTTTCGAGCCTTCCCCCCTAACCCCCCCACCTCCTGGGGCCTCTGGTGGCTTGTTGGTAATCTATAGTGTTGAATTTATAGACTTATAGGCTCATCACCGTCTTCATCTTTGCCTGGTGTTCTCTGTCTGTCGCTGCCTCTGTCTCTGTCTCACCTCTGTCTCTGTCTCTCTTTCTCACTCCATATTGGGTGGGGGGTGTGAGCTGTGTCCAAAGTTCACCTTTTTTATAAGGACATCAGTCATATTTGATTACCCTCCCCAACACCACCAAATGACCTTATTTTAACTTGGTTGCCTCTGTGACGAGCCTGTTTCTAAGTAAGGTAACATCATGAGGTCATAGGGGTTAGGAATCTCCTCCTCTTCCTCCTGCTCTTGTTTGGTGTGCACAAATACGTGTGTGTGTGTGTGTGTGTGTGTGTGTGTGTGTGTGTGTGTGTACAGATAAGTATGTGGAGATCAAAAGACATCTTTTAGCATTGGTTCTCCCCTTCTACCATGTGTCCGAGGGACACAGGATTGTGGCTCTGACTTTAACCTTTCATCTTTGTTTTTAATATAGTGATAATAAGTGAGCAGAGAAATTTAGTTTTGTTGTTGTTTGGTTTTTTTTTTTCGTTTGTTTTGTTTTGTTTCTGCTTTTCAAGACAGTTTCTCTGTGTAACTCTGGCTATCCTGGAACCCTCTTTGTAGACCAGGCTGGCCTTGAACTCAGAGATCTGACTGCTTCTGCCTCCCCAGTGCTGGGATTAAAAGCTTGTGCCACCAATGCCCAGTTAGGTTTTTTTGTTTTTTTTTTTTAAGTTTTTAAGAATTGTGTGTCTCTGCGTGAGTGTGTGTGTTTGATTGCAGTCTGCTTGAGAGGGCCAGAGGCATCACACCCCCTGGGGCTGACATTACAGGCGATAGTGAGCAACTCCATGTGGGCACCGAGCTTGGGTCTTCTGCCAGAGGAGTTAACGCTCCCAGGGAGCCATCTTGCCCAAGTCCTTATTTAAAATTTGTTCAGAAATCTCAAACACAGGCTGGCGAGATGGCTCAGTGGTTAAGAGTGCCTACTGCTCTTCCGAAGGTCCCGAGTTCAAATCCCAGCAACCACATGGTGGCTCACAACCATCCGCAATAAAATCTGATGCCCTCTTCTTGAGTGTCTGAAGACAGCTACAGTGTACTTACATATAATAAATAAATAAATCTTTAAAAAAAAACTCAAACACTTCAGCAGTAGCCACCACATTAGCAATATAACAAATGGAAAAAACATCCTCAAAAAAAAAAAAAAAGAGGGCTGGAGAAACAGCTCAGTGGTTAAGAGCACTGACTGCTCTTCCAGAGGCCCTGAGTTCAATTCCCAGTCACCACATGGTGGCTCACAACCATCTGTAATGGGATCCAATGCTCTCTTCTAGTGTGTCTGAAGACAGCTATAGTGTACTCATATACATAAAATAAATAATTCTTTAAACAAACAAACCAACAAAAAGCATTAAAGGGCCAGTCAATAGCTGTCCTTTAAAGATTTATTTTATTTATTATATGTAAGTACACTGTAGCTATCTTCAGACACTCCAGAAGAGGGCGCCAGATCTCATTACGGATGGTTGTGAGCCACCATGTGGATGCTGGGATTTGAACTTATCACCTTAGGAAGAGCAGTCGGGTGCTCTTACCCGCTGAGCCATCTCACCAGCCCCAATAGCTGTCCTTTAATCCCAGAACTTGGGAGGCAGAGGCAAGAGAATCTCTGAGTTTGAGACCAGCCTGGTCTACAGCAGGAGTTTCAGTACAACTAGAGCTACACAGAGAAACCCTGTCTCAAAAACAAAACTAAACTAAGCTAAAAGGGACAAATCCAATTCCATTCTACAGGAGGGCTTACATTACAGCTCTCCTGTGAGCACTGTGTGTCTATAAGAAACTGTCACCCCGAATAGCAGGGTCTCAGGAATGAGTTTTGGAAGGACAGAGTTCATGTCATGTTGAAGAACAGAGATATGGAGAAGATGGGGGGTAAAAGGAGATCAAAACAAAATAATTTTCAGGGTGGTGTTTATTAAAGAGGAGCTGGACCTAGCCAAGCGGAGCCCTGCTCAGACATTCTCTGGTGGGGGACAGGTGGCTAGACCCTTGCCCCCTCCCTCCTGCCTGACTCTGCCCAGTTGTAAGTGGTCGTGGAAGGAGTAGAGACTAGAAGAGGTGGAAGGATAACTGGGGGGACCGCCTACAAAGGCAACTCTGTGAGTCTTCCTGATGCTAAGCTAGCCTTTTGTAGTGCAGACAAGCTACCTATGTCCTCTCGTTCGGTAAACACGTTGGCTCACCGACATAGATTTGGATCGACTTGTTTTTTTGGCCTGTTCTATGTCGGCTGAAAAGATGCCATTCTGTGGAACTCAATGTATTCGAAAAGTGAAGATCCAGTAAATCCACAGTGAGAGGGGTTAGCTGTGGCTATTTTCAGAGAGACACTGATCGGTTTGTACATTGTTAAGTACAAACTAATAATCCAGAGCACATAGATTTGTGTAGACCTATGTACAACAATTTACAGAGATTTGAATTTAAGAGAACCTCATCATATCAAAATTAGGTCCTGAGGGCTGGGGATGTAGCTTAATGACTTAGCATGCACAAAAACCTGAGTTTCATCTTCAGCACCATATAAACATCCTAGCACACAGGAGACAGAGGCAGGAAGATCAGAAGTTCAGGGTCTTCCTTGGCTGTGTATTAAGTCTGAAGCCCACCTGGGTTATACAAGGTTTTGATTTGTTTTGTTTTGTTTTGTTTTGTTTTGAGACAGGGTTTCTCTGAGTAGCCCTGGCTGGCCTTGAACTCACAGAGATCCTCTTGTCTCTGCCTCCAAGTGCTGGGACTAAAGGCTTGTGCCACCACGCCCAGCAAGATCCTGTCTTGTTTCTGTTTGTAACGATAAACACATAATAAAACCAAGAAAGAGAGTGACATAGTTTCTTCAGTAATTAGCCACTGCTAAGGCGTCTATGCTTTTGCAAACAGTCTAAGAAAACTCATTGGATCATTTAGAGAAGAAAAAAAGAGAAAAGACATGAAGGCTGAAGAGGGGCCAGTGGAGAGAAGCGGGGCCAGTGGGAGGGGGCATAGAATGGTAACGGGGCAAGGCCTATCAAATACAGTGGGTATCCGTATAAAAACGCAATAATTGGATCATTATTATATGTAATTAACATGTGGCGATAAAACATTTGAAATTAAGTTATATCATGAAAATAAAGTGAACAGTGACTGCAGTAAGGTGCTCCGGCCAAGTGTCAGGAGCTTCGACATTCTTTTTGCTCACAAATGTAAAACTGTTCATAACAAACACATACCATGCAGTCTAGCACATAATAAGTAGTCCCAAGGTACAAAGCCCCATTCCATGCCCACACGCATCATGTTCTGGGGATTTGGGAGTGAGATGAGAGGTGGCCTGAGAGCTTCCAACCTCCCCGCTCTGGAACAGGGAGCCAGACACCAGGAGTCAAGGTGTTCAGGCTTTGGTGGAATGGTACAAAATAATGTTCCCTCTCCCCAGGAACACAACACAGCCCAGCCGAAACCCCAAATCATAATTAAAAGATGCCCTGCAACTCCCTTGGCAGCATAAATTTTGAAGATGAAAGTAAATGATTAAAATAATTAAACACTTCAAGCTGACAAGCCGGAGCGGAATCTTGCCAGCGGACGTTTGTCAGTAATTAGGTAATTAATCCTGGTGCAGATTATACGCCATAACAAACCAGTCAGGCTGAACGGAGCCGGCTGCTCAGAATTAGACTTTGAAAAAAAGAAGAGAAGGATGAAAGGGCAGATAAGAAGGGAGAAGTTAAAATCGGAGAAAGATGCCGCTCCAGTGGCCACCTGGCCATACTCCACCAGACAGCGTGGGCTGGGACCACACTGGCCCTCCCGGAGGAGAGTTCTGGGCTTGACTTGAAAGCGGTTGCCTGCTGGGACTTCAGTGGGATTTCAAGTTGGGGAGGGGGAAGAACCTCTGTACCTCTGTCCCCAAATCAGAAGGAGGGGTGGAAAGGAGCCCAGGGAAGAAGTGATGGCTTATGGGCTGGCAATGTCACACTCATTCATTAGTCCATTCTGCGAGGGCCCTCAGTACTGACGAGGAGGGGCTCAGGCCTGAGGAAAAGGATGTCAAGAACTCTCAAGCATTGTCGGCTCATTGTCGGCTTTAAAAACAAAAGAACAGGGGGCTGGTGAGATGGCTCAGTGGGTAAGAGCACCTGACTGCTCTTCCGAAGGTGATGAGTTCAAATCCCAGCATCCACATGGTGCCTCACAACCATCCGTAACGAGATCTGGCTCCCTCTTCTGGAGTGTCTGAGGACAGCTACAGCATACTTACATATAATAAAGTAAAATAAATCTTTAAAAAATAAAAACAAAAGAACATGCGGTATAAGTGTAACTAAAGTATATAGAAATAGAAAACGATTTGAACAATATAATTGTATTATTTTTAAAAATTTATTTGTGTGTGTGTGTGTATAACTGGAATTGGTTGGAAACTACCTAATATGAGAACTAGAAAAGTGAATTTGGGTCCTTGACAAGAGCAGCCGGTGCTCTTAACCACTGAGCCGTCTCTCCAGCCCCCAGAAAAGCCACAATGCAATAGCAGGCATCTGTAATCCCAGTGGTCCTAAGGTGAACCTTGGAAGCTTGCAGGACACCAGGCTTTGCTTACATAGCCAACAGGAAGCAACAGAAAAGAGACACTGAGTTCAACAGAGGTGGAGGCAAGGAGAAATGTGAGAGGCTGTCTTCTGACCTCCACTGCATGCCCAGCAAGAAATTCTCTCTCTCTCTCTCTCTCTCTCTCTCTCTCTCTCTTTCTCTCTCTCTCTCTCCCCTCCACACACATCATATACACAGAAATAAGAAATTTTTTTTTCCAGAGAACAAGACTTTATTCACTTTTTTTGAGGGTAAGAAGAGATGGCTCAGTGGTTAAGGGCACTGGCTGGCTGTCCTCCTAGCACCTTGGTTCATTCAATAGCACACACATGGCAGCCATTTCCAATTCCCGGGAATCTTCATCTGGATTCAGAAGGCACTACTGCACATGCATGAAAGTGAACGGTGCCCACAGGAGCAGAAATAAGAAATTTAATTAATTAATAATAATAAAGGGTGACGTCCCTGAGTGTTAACACAGGTGCTGATGTTTAGCCGTGGCCACGTGCCTCACCGCCCAGCAGAGAGGCCTGGGAGAGAAGATGCAGGAGGAAAAAGCAGGCTCTGTCTGAGGGCCACAGCCACAGCTTAGACAGGGCACCAGAAGCCACACTTCTGGTGTAGTGGTGCACACCATTAATCCCAGCACTTGGGAGGCAAAGGAAGGTGGATCTTTGTGAGTTTAAGGCCAGTCTGGTCTACAGAGTGAGTGGTAGGACAACCAGGGTTACACACACACACATACACACACACACATACAACCCAGAACAAAACATAAAAAAACAAGCAAATACCTTGCTTCTGTCTTGGCAGGCTGATATATGGTTTTATTACCAGCACTTAGGAGGCCGAAGCAAATGGATCTCAGTGAATTCAGGCCTGCCTGGTCTACACAGCTAGTTCTAGGCCAGCCAAGGCTACATAGTGAAACCCTATCTCAACACAGCCCCCAAACAAACAAACAAACAAAAACAAAACATACACCAAAAACCAAACCAAACCAAACCTAACTGCTGCTCCTAAACTTTGTGTTTGTTTAGATAAGTCCATGTGTCCTATAGGAAGGAGGAGGAAAGATTGTGTATGTGTGGTGTGTGTGTCTGTGTATGTGTGAGTATGTCTGTGTGTGTGTATCTCTGTGTATGTGTGTGTGTGTGTATGTGTGTGGTCTTTCTGTGTCTGTGTATGTATCTGTGTCTATGAGTGTGTATCTCTAAGTCTGTGTCTCTGTGTGTGTATGTGTGTGTGTCAGTGTGTCCATGTCCATGTGTGTGCATGTGTGTCTGCGTGTGTGTGTGTGTGTGTGTGTGTGAATTTCAGCTTTATGATTACAGTAGAAGAAAATAGCACTTCATAAGACCAAGGAAATACTGGCTTGAAAGGTTCCCCAAGATTCAGGTCTCTTCTTTATCATGACACCAATGGCTGACTAGGTCATCCGTCCACACACAGAATGAGTTTGAGCAGTGCATGGCATCTCCCATCTGTAATCCTCCTGAGGTCAGGACAGGAAGATTATCATAAATTCAAGGCCAGGCCAGGCAGGGCCGGGTGTGGTGGCACACACCTTTAATCCCAGCACTTGGGAGGCAGAGGCAGGCAGATTTCTGAGTTTGAGGCCAGCCTGGTCTACAAAGTGAGTTCCAGGACAGCCAACGCTATACAGAGAAACCCTGTCTCGAAAAACCAAAATAAATAAATAAATAAATAGATAGATAGATAAATAAATAAATAAATAAATAAATAAATAAATAAAATAAATTAAATTCAAGGCCAGCCTGTACTATAATACAAAACCAAAAAAAAAAAAAAAAAAAAAAAAAAAAAAAAAATTAAATTCAAGGCCAGCCTGTACTATAATACAAAACCAAAAAAAAAAAAAAACAAAAAACAAAAAACAAAAAAAACCAAAGGCTAAGTGTGGTGGTGCACGCCTTTAATCCCAGTACTCGGCAGGCAGAGGCAGGTGAATATCTAGACACTGGAAGCCAGCTTGGTGTAGAGTAAGTTTTAGGACAGGCAGGGATACTCAGAGAAACCCTTTCTGAAAAACAAAAACAAAAATCCCAAAACCCCAACCCCTCCAAAAAGAAAAAAACCCAAACAACAATAACAACAGCTAACCAAACAAACAAATAAACAAATGGGTTGATGAGGTAGTGTGGTAGATAGGAGTGTTTTCTGTACAAGCATGAGGAACTGAGTTCAAATCCTCTGAGCCTGAGTAAAAGGCCATATATGGTTGTGCCTGCCCATAAACCCATCACTATGGGGTGCAGAGACAGGGGATTGCTGCCTGAGGATTGCTGGCTGGCAGCCTAGCTCCAGGTTCCTGAGAGACCCTACCTCAAAAGAATACAATGAAGAGACAGGCGTGGTGGCGCACGCCTTTAATCCCAGCACTTGGGAGGCAGAGGCAGGTGGATTTCTGAGTTCGAGGCCAGCCTGGTCTACAAAGTGAGTTCCAGGACAGCCAGGGCTATACAGAGAAACCCTGTCTCGAAAAAAAAAACCAAAAAAAAAAAAAAAAAAGAAAAGAAAATGAAGAGACACAGAACAGGACACCCAACATCCTTCCCTGGGCTCCTTATGTACACAAATGTGTGCACGTATCTCACAGAGAGAGAGAGAGAGAGAGAGAGAGAGAGAGAGAGAGAGAGAGAGAGAGAGAGAGAGAGAGAGAGAGAGAGAGAGAGAGAGAGAGAGAGAGAGAGAGAGAAAGAAAGAAAGAAAGAAAGAAAGAAAGAAAGAAAGAAAGAAAGAAGATTCTTCAAATCCAGTGTATTTATCTCAGTGGTTTGCAACCTATGGGTCATATATATCATCTATCCTGCATATCAGATATTATGATCCATAAAAGTAGCACAAGTATAGTTATGAAATAGCAACAAAAGAATGGTTGGGGAGTCCAGCAACGTGAGAAACTGTTTATCCCATTTTGCAGCTCAGATACTGAGATCATACAGTCCACAAGTTACCACCTGTCTTCTCTCTGAGGGTTTCAACTACTGTGCTAAAACACTATCATCAAAAGCAACGTGGGCAAAAAATGGTTTATTTCAGCTTACAGGTGTAATTCAACATAAAGGAAACTTGGGGGCAGGAATCATGAAGTAGGAACTGAAGCAGAAGCCATGGAGGAGTGCTGCTTACTGGCTAGATCCCACCCTCCCACCCTCCCTCCTTCCCTCCCTCCCTCCCTCTTTTCTGTCTGTCTCTGTCTCTCCCTTTCCTTTCCTTTCCTTTCCTTTCCTTTCCTTTCCTTTCCTTTCCTTTCCTTTCCTTTCCTTTCCTTTCCTTTTTTCCTTTTGAGACATGGTTTCTCTGTGTAGCCCTGGCTAATATACACCATCAACCAGCCTCAGCCTGCTTTCTTATGTCATCAGAACTACCTGCCCAGGGATGACACCACCCCCAATAAGCTGGACCTATCCACATCAATCATTAATCAAGAGAATGCACTAAAGACTTACCTATAGGCACATCTATGAAGGCATTTTCTCACTTGAGAGTCCCCTTCCCAATGATTCGAGCTTGTGTCAAGTTGACCTAAGATAAGCAGGGATACTGCCCTTTCCAAGCTGGACCTCAGTCTCCAAATCAGGACTTCTTACTTCATCAGAGCTGGAGTTTTAGAAGCACAGAATTAAAAGTAATCCTTCTGATGTACGTGACAAGTGGACCTGAAATGAGGTTAGTTCGTGCAGGGGAAGAGCGGGCAGTGACTGTGGAGCCATGACCTCTTTGTCAGATGGTAGGGGATGGGCATTAAGGTAAAATAGAGGAGACCGGAAATTATTCAGAAGAAACTGGGAGCCACTAAAAGTCCTTTTTAGACACGCCCTTTGGCAGCGATGTGCAGAATGTACTGTAGTGGGAACACAGAGCCTGGAGTGCGCTGGGAAGTTTGCCACAGTGAAACTACAGTGTTCTATGCTGGAAGGTGGAGGCAGAAGTAAGAAAAATATGCACAGTTTAATGAAATTTACTTAATCAGGCTGGTGCGAGCTACCAAAATTAATATCAGGAAGCAGAGAGGGGATGTCAATATAAAAGAGGCTGACAGAGATGGAGAGAAAAAGAGACCTGGGGGTACAGTTCAGTTGATAGAGTACCTGCCTAACATACAGGGACCCCAGCACTTCATAAACTAGGCATGATGGTATGTGCCTGCATCTACTCACTGGGGAGGTGGAAGCAGGAGGACCAGATGTTCAAAGCTATCCTTGGCTACATAACAAGTTCCAGTCCAGCCTGGGCTCCATGAGACTCTGTCTCAAGAACAAATAATTGAAAGAACAGAGTGTGAAGACGTGTGTAAATGCATCGGAAAACTTCAATGAAAAGAATTTTCTTGAACCAATCAAGCTTGCTCAAGAAGAAATAGATGATTTGAGTAGCCTCATTTCTGATCTCTGTGAGTTCAAGACCAGTCTGATCTACATAGTGAGTCCCAGCTAGAGGGAGAGAGAGAGAGAGAGAGAGAGAGAGAGAGAGAGAGAGAGAGAGAGAGAGAGAATCTCAAAGTAAAATGAAATAAAAACATTGCCTTTAAAGCCGGGCGTGGTAGCGCAAGCCTTTAATCCCAGCACTCGGGAGGCAGAGGCAGGCGGATTTCTGAGTTTGAGGCCAGCCTGGTCTACAAAGTGAGTTCCAGGACAGCCAGGGCTAGACAGAGAAACCCTGGGGAGGAAAACAAAAACAAAAACAAACAAACAAACAAAAAAAACAAAAAACATTGCCTTTAACTTTGCTCTGCTCAGTGGAACAAATCGTGACTTTCAGTGTTACCCCAGGCTCATGCAAAGAATAGTTTACACTAGTTTCAATTAAAATTCCACTGTTTTTTGCTTCTTTAAATTTTATTTTATTCAGTATCATGCATCTCACGTACATGTATGACATGCATGTGTTGTGGAGGTCAGAGGACATCTTTTGGAAGTCACTTATTTGCATGAGATAGAGTCTCTCTTGACCCTGCCTGGCTCTGTACCTTAGGTTTGCTGCCCCACAAGTTCTGAGTGAGTCCCCTGTCTCTAATTCCCATTTCTCATAGGACTGCTGGGATTAGAGATATATAGCACCACATGTCTTTCTTACATGAAACAAGGAGCAAACTCAGGTCACCAGACTTGCACTTTCAAGTGCTCCAACATGCTCAGCCAACTCACCAGCCAATTTTCATTAATAATAATAATAATAATAATAATAATAATAATAGATCTTTATTTTTGAGACAGGGTCTTACTATGTACCCTTGGCATTCAAATGAAGAGAATAGAGGCAGAAGCAGGATCAACTAGAGAGGGTTTCCCACAGTAAGCGCATCCTCAGAGAGTTGCAGATTCAATTTCCATCAGACATGTTAGGGCATGACCTGGAATTTATTATATAGACCAGGCTGGGCTTGAACTCACAGAGATCTGCTTGCCTCAGCCTCCCAAGTGCTGGGATTAGAAGTGAGTACCATCCTGTCCTACTAAAATTTTTAAAAAGACATATATATATATATATATATATATATATATATATATATATATACACACACACACACACACACACACACACACACATACTTATGTGTGTATGTGTGTGTGAGTGCGTGTGTGACATGAAGGCACGTGTGAGTAGATGTGTACTTATTTTTTAATATTAAATTTATATTTTATATTTATTTATATTTTATGTGCATTGGTGTTCTGCCTGCATGAACATGTCAGACCCCTGAAACTGGAGTTACAGACAGTTATCTGCCACATGGGTACTGGGAATTGAACCTGTGGCCTCTGGAAGAGTAGTCAGTGCTCTTAACCTCTGAGTCATCTCTATAACCCTATTTTATTTCCATTTATTTATTTTTAAGACAGGTCTCACTATGTAACCCTGGCTATCCTAGAACCCACTATGTAGACCACACTGGCCTCTGAACTAACAGAGATTCACCTTCCTCTGCCTCCCAAATGTGCAGTTTTGCATGCACAGAATTTCATTTCTTATAATCAAAATAATTTTGACAAATCGTACTTCTACAAGACCGCTCTTTCAGGCTAAGGCAGCCGGCGGTGTCTGTCCATGGTGCTGCTCATGATACCACCCTGTTTGTGCTCGCACAGAATTAGAAGACCCCGCGTATCCAGGAACCTTGGTATCTGTCCATGGTCCTGAGAACAATTCTCGGTTGCCATAGCAGCCAACGCTTTCCCTCTTGCTGTGACGTCAGGGACTTTAGTGGACCAAAAGAGCCTTTCTCAGGCAAAACTAAGGACAAGCTCTTGTAACAGATGGAATGAGGGATGTGGGGCAAAGGACTAACCATCAGCAGACAAGTCTAGTAGGCTCCAGGGGAGAAGTCTGGCGCTATCAGGGCAAAGGGGCAGAGCCACTGTGAGCCCAGCAGAGCTGAGGCCTTGGAGAGACAGGAAAGAATCCGGAAAGACAGCACCCCTGCCACATGGGCTTGCTACAGTTGGGGATAATGAAAGAGGCCACAGCCTCTGGCCACTGGCTCCCTCTTGGCCCCATTCTGGCAGGCAGGAAAATGCCTAAAACACCCTCTTCTATATAGCACATGCCAACCTTTAGATGCAACCTCCTGGCTCAAGTAATTCTTAGGGCATGAGAAGCTGAGCCTGTCTTGTTTCTTTATTTGACAGTTTAACGCCCCCAAAGAAAACCCAATATTATGGGTTGAAGTTCCTTGAAGGCAGAATAGCTCCAGGTCTGACCAAATGTGGAGGCAATTACTATCTGTCACTTATGTGTGGCATTCAAATGAAGAGAATAGAGGCAGAAGCAGGGTCAACTAGAGAGGGTTTCCCACAGTGAGCGCATCCTCAGGAGAGTTGCGGATTCAATTTCCATCAGACATGTTAGGCCATATGTGCTAGGGGCTGCAGAGGGCTTTCACATATACTTCCTTATCAAACACAGACAATCTGGGGAGGAAGTATTTTTATTATTATTATTTGCATGATGAGGAGCTGATGCTTGCAAAACAAATGATTTGCCCAAGATCACATGATACAAATGTTTGCAGATCCCTTGCCTTTTCCTTTGTGTGGTTTAGGCTGTAAGGTAATGAACCCATCCATTCCCACTGGCTCTTATAAGGGCTAAACCTGGAGTGGCTGAATGAGATTCGTGCCAGCCATGTGTCCCTCCTTCGTCAGCAGCATCTATGGGATCTATGACTCCCGTTAGGTCTGGGGGTCGGAGGAATCTGGAGACCTTCAGGACCAGGGACGTAGTGAGAGGAAGGAAGATGCCTCTGTGGAGGGGGTGAACTGGCGGGACTGGGAACAGAGGGGACTGACTCCCCGCTGGTCCCAGAACGATTCTCACCTGCCAATCGATAGCTGGAGACTCACGCAAGTGCTAATCAGATCCATTGACACACGCAGGCTGGGGCTACAATCCATTCTCACATGGAATGGTGGATCGATTCCTCATTCTCTGAAGTCTCCAACCAGCCTCATCAGGCCATCTCTCCTCCAGGGACCGAGAAACTGGTTAACTCTGCACCTCTAGGTACCTGCAAATTCTGCCCACCTCTGGATCCTCTACTAGACACAATCTCACTCCCAAAGCTTTGCTTGGTAGAGAAATACAGGCGGCTGGGGGAAGTGCAACAGGCCTAAGTTCCACTCTTTGATCTGCAGCTAATTGTGTGACGTTGGACCAATCACGCAGCTTTTCATTCTTTGTCACTTCTAACCTCAATTTTCACCTCTTCTAACCTCAATTTTCTCATCTGAGTAAGGGGGATAAAGATGTTAGCTCCGTGGGGTTTCTGCAGGTCTCAACTGTATGTAGTGACTGCAGGGCTAGACAAATTCTACAAACTCTGGCTAATATAAATCTAAAACACAGGTGTCCACTGCCAGGATCAGAGGCTCTTCCCTCTCCAAGCCCAGTCCTTTCCTCTCACCTCAGCCCATCTTTAAGATCTGATGTACTAGGTGGGCAGCTCTCCTGACATAGACTTGGAGGAAATTTCTCTTGAGTTGTACCATCACACGCACAGACACACGTGCATGCATGCACTTGATCTCTTGACATGGTCAGACTACCTGGGAGTAGCCTCAGAATCCTAGACACTTAACATAGAGGCAGCAGAAACCAAGGTGTTCAAGTGGAGCACCTGAGGAAAGGGCATTTCCGAGGCTCGGGCAAACATCTGTGTCCTCCTACATGTAAGACGGCATCCCAGCAGTGACCCTGCCTCTAATGCCATCACTCAGGAGGCTGAAGCAGGAGGATTGCGAGTTCAAGACTATCTCAGGCTACTTAAGGAGTTTGGGGATGGCTTAGGTTGCACTGTGAGTACCCGTCTCCAACAAACAAGCCAACGAACCTGCCGTCACACGTTGACAGATATTTCGATGAGGCTCATTGGTTTACTTTCAGGAAGGAGCTCTGGTGTCAGGAAGGAAGATCATGCTGTAGACACGCCACTCATTTTCTTATGCCCCTGGCCATTGGTGACCTAGTGGACTGGGAGACTCTTGGCCAAGACTAGCTACAGTTTCCTTCCAGCTCCATGTGCTCTGAGGAGGGAGGGTAGACATTTGTGGGGCCATCCACATTAGCTTATGTGAAAACAGGAAACTTGTTTGCTGGAGGAAACTGGAACTGAGGTACACAAGTATGGAGAGGCAAGAATTCCTGAAACAAACAAACAAACAAACAAACAGGCAGTATGGCTTACAACTGGAATCTCAATATTTGGGAGGCCAAGGGAGAGAGATTTTTGTGGGTCTGAAGCCATCATGGGCTACCAAGAGTGACCCTGTCCTCTCTGCAATCAAAATGAGACAGTCTGTAATGTTCCTTTCAAAACATAAAAATGGAGCGTGGGAATGTGTGAATACAGCTCGCAGGTAATAGCCTAGGTTATCACACACAAGGCCTGTGGTTCCACCCGTACCAGGAGAGAGAGGAGGGAATGTAGAACCACAGGGGAAAGTGCACTGATGGTTTTCCAGTTGCAGGGCTAGCAGCTGTGCTTCTTGTATGCACGACAGGGTTTAGCCAGCTTCCCCCATCCCACTACACACAGCCCCCTGTAAGGGAGGCTTTTGGACAATGCTGTTACTAATCATCTGTATAGAGCCATCTATATAACACAGATGCTAATACTGTAACTGGTGCTTTTTGGTTTTGTTTGCTGGATAGTGTCTGACTATATAGGGTTACTTACTACTGACACACTGAGAAGAATCAACCATAAAACACTGAATAGGAGGCCGTTTGGCTGCATTCAATCCCCAGGACTTTGTAAGCCTGATTTGAAAGCATACATCTCTAATCCCAGCACCTGGAAGGAAGAGACAGGAAAAGTAGAAATCAAAGTCATCCAACATAGTCAGAAAGAGATCAGTCTTGGGTATATGAGACTGTCTCAAAAAGCTGTATTGATTAACTATTCCAGCTACCATACTAGGTTAATACCTACCTAGGTTAATACAGTACATCTAATCATATACTAGGAGCAATACAAAATCTCTGTATGTTACCTATTGAGATAATTTCCTCAGATATATAAACTGAGAACCACAGTAGTGTTAAATACTCAAAGCAAGTTTAAGTAAACTCATCAAGTTATTTAAACACGATAGGACTTAACAATGTCCTAGGGACTGTGATAAATCACTTTCTATGTTAACAAACAGGTTGGATCTAAATCCTCTTTGCAAGGCCAGTATTGTTAGCTCTCTCCTTTTTCACAGGTTAGGAAACTGAGGCACAGAAAAGTTAAGATGTCTGTCCAAGGTTACACAGTCATTAAATGGCAGTGCTGAGATTCTAAGCCAGTCTATCTAATGCCACCATGCAGACTACCCATCATGCCTCTCAGTAAAAATGTGTAACGGCTCAGGCTTAGAATGACTCTGTTTCATCTAGGTCCATATCCCCGGATGCGGGCCAGGCAGCTGATCGTATCTAGCCAGCCACCAAGAGTAACTGAAGGAAGCCCCTCTCTTCTAGGGAATGTACAGAACACAGCCTTGTGGCCCTGAAGAGAAGCCTGGTCATTGCCTGTCCCATTCCAAGCTTGCCAGTCTCCTGAACTATTCAGAGAAATTCCTATTCACAGAAAGGCCTGGCCATTCCCATGGAGAGATGATCAGCCTCTATCTCCAGCAGAGGCCTGCCCCTGACTCTACTCTTTGTGCTTTCTCTTCCAGAGCATCCATACTTGCTCAGGAGTTTTCACACACTTATGCCATCCTCTCTACCCATGTCTGGACTGTATCCTTCATCTTGCCCACCAGGATGATNGCTAGAGACATGAGCTCAGGGGGTACTAGTTAGTTCATGGTTATTCTTCCACCTAGAGGGTTGAAGACCCCTTCAGCTCCTTGGGTACTTTCTCTAGCTCCTTCTTCCTTGGGAACCCTGTGTTCCATCTAATAGCTGACTGTGAGCTTCCACCTCCATGTTTGCCAGGCATTGGTATATTTTCCCCAGAGACAGCTATTGAAAGTAATTTTTAAATGTGTAACTCCTTTATAACCTTGATGGAAACAGATATTCACTCTGTCCTCGGTAAATGGGCTTTGCAAGAATAAACCAAGAGTTACTCGCAATTGCCACGACAGGAATGATAATGTCAACCATTCAGAGGAAACCAGTGTGTGACTGTGACAGTATGTACTGTGGGCCAAGGGCCAAGTACATCATCAGCATGAAGCCCGGGGCTGGGAGGCTCCCAAGGAGATGACAAGTGCCTTCTGCATGTAGACCAAGCCGTCGTCGTTGTCACTGTGATTATTTTTGCCATTAGTATTGGTGTTATGCTACAATGTGGCAGGTGCCAGCAGCAAGCTGGCTTGCCACGCTTCCTCAGAGCAGAGGCATCAGGGAAGCAAAGGGAAGCAAATGCTCTTGAAAGATGAGCAGTGAGGAGGGCCAGATTCAGGCTGGGCTTTCTGCCCAGTCCCAGCAATCTAAACATCAGTTCTTGGCCACTAGGTCCAGGACACACTGCCATCTTTCTCTTGTTGTCATGATTTAAAGCCCTTCATATTATCACAGGGAAAGTATAAGGAAGTGGGGTGCTATAGGGCAGGAGCCAGTAGATTATGGGGCCCTGAGCAAGAAGGCTCACCAGTTTCCATTTGCTCAGAGTCTGAGTGTATGGCAGATGGCATGGACTGGGTTCCAGGTTGAAGCTGAACTTTGGATGAGAGCAAAAGGAGACAGATAAGACAGTAGCAGAGGCCCAAGATCCTTGGATGTCTCAAATCGTAGAAACACATCAGGTTTCATGGTACTCTCTCATCTCCTTGGGGGACCAGAAGTCAGATGGCACAAGTGTCACTTTTGATGTTTATGTAGAAGTCTCCTAAGTCCCCCGTGACTTTTCTTGACAATCCCAGCATCACGACATTGACTTATTACAGATTTCCTAGGTGAATGGAATTCTCTGAAAATCATTAGACCCATTCCCCTGCCTCTGGGCAGGAGTTAGAAACAATTACAGATGATAAATAACAATCGTTTGCCAGCGAGTGTTTGCACAGTCAGTTTCAGAGAGCGTAAGACACAGGATTCAACATGGACCAGTTCAGCTCTAAGGGAGCTGTGTTCCTATGGGGCCTGCAAGGAGAGAGTACTGTGTTGTTGACCATCAGCAGATGTGACTGCCCTGGTCCCTGAGGAGAATACAAGAAATAAGAAGGCATCATCTGTCTGGAAGTCCCCTGGGACACCAGAAGCTGCTGAAAAGACACTAGTTACCCCTGGTGTTTATAATCTAAGCCAATCATATATCCCAGGGGTGGTGGGGGCAAGAGGTGGGCAAAGAGCCAGTTTTCTAACGAGGAGCCCTCTTCTCCAGGTGGAGAAGCTAATGCCTGGAGTATAAGACTCAGTTTCAAAGGTGTTTTTTTTTTTTTTTTTGATTTGTCTTTTAGATGTGTCTCACTCTGTAGTCCAGGCTGACCTGGAACTCCTGAGGGATCCTTCAGCCTTAGCCTCCGGAGTTCTGGGATTACAAGTGGACATCATCATACCCCAACTTCTCAGTCATAAAGTGTATGTAGTCTCTGTGTCTGTGATTTTCAGTGTGACATGTTCCCTATGAACAGCTTCATTCCAAAGCCTTCTAACCGAAAGCAAGTCAATGATGGACAGGGAGTCTAAAATCAAAGGCTTTCTCTGTTCTGGTGCTGCCTTCTAAGACTGCCTTTTATTACCTAGATGTGCAACAGACCAGGAGGACCCACCCGATCAGTGTGCTTCATTCTTTTGTGCTTTAATCCACAACTACCCCAAACGTGTCTGTACCCACCCCTGGTCTTCTCCCTTGTCCTGCTGCTCCAGTAGAGGCAGCTTTGAGAACTTTCCTTTCCTTTTCTGTACTTTGGTTTAGAACCCTTCCATCCCTACAGTTTGACCTACTTCTGGGTCAACCTCTTCTGTAATGGACATCATTCTGACACATCCCCTAGGACCTTCCACACTGATAAATGACACTGATGGAGAGTTCTTCTTGGGGTGCACCTCCCATAACTGTAGGGCAACTCTGGAAGCTCAACAATGACCTTTGCAGGCAATGAACGCTGGCAATGAGATTGAGACACACATTGAATAATTAATTACAATATACCAAGCAACGAGCTAAGTGTGCTGTTATGTATAACTTCATCTTCACTGACTCTCTAAGAACTTAAGTGGTGTCAGGATCACAACCCAATTTTAGAGAAAATGAAACCGAGAGTGGAAAAAATAGAGCATTTTGCTCAGTTTTTCCAGCTACTATATGGTCGGGCTAGGATTCGAACTCAGGCTTGCTTGATTTGCTATTATTACACAAGCTTTGAGCCATCATGTTGCACTGTCTACTCAACTTGTAGGCATTGGCCTTTTTGGAACATGATCCACATCCCTGACAAACGCAGAGGTCGCTGTGTGATTATCATGAGGATACAGAGGTCGCTGTGTAAAACACAAAACAAAACAGAAAAAGAGGTGAAGGGGAAAGGTGACTATCCACACTAGATTAAAAAGATAAAAATATAAAAACAAAGGCCAGAGAGATGAAAAAGGGATGCTCTATAGGAAAGGAGGAGGATGCTGGTGGGAATTCCTGTACAAAAGGACTTCCAAAGAGGCTTTGGACGTGGTGGGGGGATAGTGGGGTAGTTAGCAGCACTTACTGCTTTTGCAGAGAAGCAAGGTTCAGTTCTCAGCACCCATGTGATAAATTACCACTGTCTGTTTCTCCCGTTTCCAAGGGATCTGATGCCCCCTTCTAGTTTCCATGGTCACTAACATGCATGTGGTACACTTATGTACATGCAAGCCAAACACTCGACACACATTAAATGTTAGAAATAATTTTAAGATGGGCATAGTGGTGCACTCCTTTAATCCCAGCACTCAGAGGCAGAGAGACAAGTGGACCTTTATGAGTTCCAGGCCAGCCAAAGTCATATACTAAGAACTTGTTGAAGTGGGAATTTCTGGTTTCATTTCACAGTTGTGTCCTGTGATGTTCTTCTAGAAGCTTGTCTTATGAGAGGATGTTTTGCTGAGAACAGACACGTGGTGTTTTTCTGGGAGCTGCCTGGTGAAGGGGCACGTGATGTTTTGCTGATGTGGACCCTTAGAGGACACGTGATGTTTGGAAAGAGTATAAGTACAACCCAGCAGACCGTGGACAGCGCTCTTGCATTGGCTCCCCTTGCTGTTTTGCTGGTCGTCATCGGGCTTGGTTGACATTGGTCTCGGCTGACAAGCCTCTTGGTTTGCCTTGCTCTCTTCACTGGTCTTCACTTGTCACGACTTTGTAGAAAGAACTTTGCCAAAGAACTGCTGGTGGCATTCTGGCTACTTCTTGCTGACCTCATGCTGATTGGTAGAGCCTTGCAGTTTCTTCTGAATGGAGCCACTTCTACTGAATGGACTGCTGACCAAAAAAAAATGGGATTGTCCTCAAAGAACTATTTCTAAACAGATCCATAATCCCCGTTTCCTATTAACCTTTGCTTTCCCCTACCTCTGGTGAGTGGTGGACTCAAAAGGAGGTTGAAATGTTAAAGAACCATAATAAAAGTAAGTTTTGAAATATCTAAGCCTTCAACTAGTTCTTTTTTTAAAAGAAGAAAATAAAGGAAGGAAGGTAGAAAGAAAGAAAGTAAAAAGGTTAAAATGCTTTTTATGATTTTAGGTATCTAATCACAAGTAGACTGTGGATGATAAAAAGCAGCCTTGGAATATTGACCCTGTTGGACAGCCTCAGTGGTACCACTGAGATAAAGTAAAATGGGATGAGTACCTTGAGTAGGAAGGAGGTGTTTACACTCAGTGAGTCTAATAAGAACCAACATGCTTGAGAGCACAACATTAGAGGAGCAGGCAGCTTATGTTAGAGGCTGTGAAGGGGACGGAGGCAAGGGTTTGGGGGTATAGCTCCATGGCAGAATATTTACCTAGCATGCCTCAGGCCCTAAGTTTGATCTTCAGCACAAAAAAAAAAAAAAAAGGAAAAAGAAAGAGATAAGGGTGACATTCAAGCCAAGCATAGCTATTGAATACTGGTGGTTGAACATTAAGACCAACATAGAAAGCAAGGGCAGGGCAAACAGTGATCCTGGTCTCACAGAGGGTCAATCAGAGGATACCAAACGCACAAGTACATGAGGCAGAAGAAAACAAGGCTGGGGATGGCCATTCAGTCAAGCCCAGTTCTGGCAAATGACTGCTTCTGTCAAGCTGAGAACTGCCCTAGAACAGCTACCTTGCATCTAGAAGTGGAAAGACAGTTCTTTAAATGCCTAGGCAATAGTGTACAGTAACCTATGACAAGCAAATACTTACAGTGGATTTTGTTCTTCAGTTTGCCTGTATGTATGTGTGCATATATTTGCACTGCATGCGTTTCTGGTGCCCTTGAGGATCAGAAGAAGCATCGAATCCCCGAGGACTAGAGTTACAGATGGCTGTGAATCACCGTGGGAAAGCTGACTCTGGACTTGAGGGGGGGGGGTGTATTGAAGGAATAATTTTTAGAAGAAAGAAGACAAGCAAGGTAGGACAGAAAATAAAAAAGCTAGAAAGGATGTAATCTCATATGATTTTATAGGAGAGATTTTAAAGATACAAATGGGAACACAGAATTAGTTCCCCACACGAACAAGATGGTCTTCTGTATTATTTTTTTTTCCTTTAATGTGTACTGGTGTTTTGTCTGCATGTGTGTCTGTGCACCATGAGCATGAAGTGCCTGAGGAGGCCAGCAGAGGGCATTAGATCTCTTGAGATGAGTTACAGATGGTTGTGAGACACCCTATGAGTCCTGGAAATTGTACCTGGGTACTCTGGAAGAGCAGCCAGGATTCTTAACCTCTGAGCCATCGCCCTGGCCCCAATCTTTTGCATTCTTCTGTCAATCAGCTACTCAGTCCATTTCAAAGTGGAAATGAAGCCTTCTAGTTAAAGATGACAGTTACCTGGAAGGGAGCATGAAAATGTTCCAGGGCCTCTTTTTCTTCTTCTTCTTCTTCTTCTTCTTCTTCTTCTTCTTCTTCTTCTTCTTCTTCTTCTTCTTCTTCTTCTTCTTCTTCTTCTCCTCCTCCTCCTCCTCCTCCTCCTCCTCCTCCTCCTCCTCTTCCTCCTCCTCCTCCTCTTCTTCTTTCTTCTTCTTTTTGGCTTTTTCAAGACAGGGTTTCTCTGTGTAGCCCTGGCTGTCCTGGAACTCACTTTGTAGACCAGGCTGGCCTCAAACTCAGAAATCTGCCTTCCTCTGCCTCCCAAGTGCTCAGATTAAAGGTGTGAGCCACCACCGCCCGGCTTCCAGGGCCTTTTCTTGCTCTACACACACTCAAAGCTGAAAATATTTCTTGTGTCAATGGATGAGACCATCACTGAATATCTAAACAGAAAACTATGAAGCCTAATCTCTTTTTTTTATGATTTATTTATTTATTATATGTAAGTTCACTGTCTTCAGACACTCCAGAAGAGGGCATCAGATTTTGTTACGGATGGTTGTGAGCCACCATGTGGTTGCTGGGACCTGAACTCGGGACCTTTGGAAGAGCAGTCAGTGCTCTTAACCACTGAGCCATCTCGCCAGCCCGAAGCCTAATCTCTTGTGTGCTTGCTTAAGTATATACTGGTTGGTGACAGCTTCCACCAAGAAAAGCATACCACTGATCATAGAGTTTGGTAACAACATGAACTTCAGGTATCGATAGGTTTCATAGGTCTGAGCGGGCTGACAGAATCTCAGAAAGTGGGATCACTTAAAAAGTAAGACTTGCAGCACTTGGGAGGCAGAGGCAGGCGGATCTCTGAGTTCGAGGCCAGCCTGGTCTACAGAGTGAGTTCCAGGACAGCCAAGGCTACACAGAGAAACCCTGTCTCGAAAAACAAAAAAACAAACAAAAAAAAAGAAAGAAAGAAAAAAAGAAAATAATACACAGCACAAAACATGGGAAAACATTCACTCCGTTTCTTCTTAGTTCTCAACATCTTCAAAACATCTTCACTGCCAAGAAGGAAGTGTGGCAGCACTATAGGAAAATAGTGAGCCAGGCTGGCAGGAGAGTGAGCCCAGGGATCTCTGCACCTCCAGTGCTAGGATAACAAGCACATCACTACACCAGATTTTTTTAACATGGATTCTGGGGGTTGAAATCAGATATTCATGCTTTCAACATAAGGGCTTTATTGACTGAGCCATCTCTTCTGTTACTATAATTTAGGTCTTTAAAAGCTCCACCTCATTTTCTGAACTAACAAGAAAGTAAGACATCTTAGGCACTGAAATCTAGAAGGGATTTCAAAAATCTTGGAGAAGATAGATGTGTCCATTGAATAAATTGTTTTATAGATATTTATATACGTATTATGCATCACATATACATGCATATATAACATATATAAACACACACACGTGTGTATATAGTGTGCATCAGATTTCCTGTTCAAAGTTTTGCAACCTCGGCAACAGAATCAATTCATATTGGCATGTACAAAGGAAAAATATGTCAGATACAGGCGTCTGATGGATGGTTACCTTTGGTGAAAGAAGAGATAATTGATCGATTTATTTTGCATTCTTTGTGTGCAGGTTGTAGATAGCGTAGCTGTGTAATTTTAGCATTTAAAGAACACAATTGTAGGCATGAGTTCCAGACGGAGGAGGGGGCTTCAGTGGGGTTTTCTCTGCTGGTGCTTAAGAAAAGAATTCTTTGAGAATGATGGATGCAGTTGTGTTCCTAGAGATGGCTGGCTTAATGACCTCGCTTGCCCCTGGCAGGCATCCCATGACAGATAGGCTGTTCCAACCTCCTCGGGCTCTACGTCCCCTTATGGGCAGAGACCTGGAAGAAACATGCAGACTGAAGTAATTACTAGAATTTCTACAGAGACAAGGAGATCTCGTAGTTGTCTTTGGAGATAGAATTGCAACTTATTTTCTATTTCTCACTAAGTGGCATGAGGACTCAGTCATACGAACCAGAACCTAAGTGTGAGGTAGTTCCCCCTTTTCAGAATTGCTGCAAGGTTTATAGACTACAGTGGTGGCTGTTTTCTTTTTCATTAAATCCTGGGGTGGTGGCATTTGCCCATAATCCCAGCACTTGTGTGGTAGAGGTAGGAAGATCTGGAGAGTTCAAGTCACTTTCAGCTGCATAATGAGTTCAAAGCTATCCTGAGCTCACACAATTACTTGCAAATGATTAGCCTTGGTGTAACTCAGTAGTAAAGAGTGCTTAACATAACAAGGAATGCCCTGGTCGGAATCCCTAGCATACACTCGACACTCCAAAACATGCAGATACAAGTGTCACTTGAGAATAGTAAAACATTCAAACAAAACAGAAACAATAGAAAGTGATCTGGACATAGTGGAGTGTGCCTGTCATCCCAGGATTCAGACTTCCCTTGCTGTCCTGGACCTCACTCTGGAGACCAGGCTGGCCTCAAACTCAGAGACCTGCCTGCCTCTGCCTCCCAAGTGCTGGGATTAAAGGTGTGTGCCATCACAGCCGGATGAAAAATCATTCTGTTAAATCATACACACTAAATAATAACTGTGTATAACTGATCTTGAAATATTCCTAAATATTTTCCATTCACAGACGAATATTCACTGTTTTAATAAAATGGTGTCCCTCTTCAAAGAGGAAAGCAATTTGGTTTTCAGTTCAGTGAAATGTATCTTGAGCTATAGGGCAACTCGTTTGTGTGTGTGTGCATGTGTGTGTGCGCATGTGTTCATGTGTGTGTGTGCATGTGTGTGCGTGTGTATGTGTGCATGTGTGTGTGTGTGTGTGTCCTTAAGCACATTCCACTTTCTCTTTTGTTTTGAAGTGGGATCTTTTGTCACCATTCATGCCAGGTTGACTGGCCCATGAGTTTCCAGGGACCCCCTGGCCTGCACCTCTCATTTCCCCATCACTGAGGCTACAGGCACATAGCACTGTGTGAGGCCTGTGGGTTCCAGAGCTTTGAACTGAGGTCCTCAAGCTTGTAAAACAAACGCTTTACTATGGCACCATCACATCAGCCCCGTCTGATTCTTTGGAATAGAAAAGTAGTGTGTCACTATGTGCAAATAGCAGCATATGGAAAACATCTCTACTTAAACATGGAACTCGGTCCTCTTCTCATCGTTACCGCAGTGGTGCGACACATCAGTCTGTGCACAAATGTTTCCATTATTGTGCAGACATTTCTTTGGATAGATTTGAAAGATAATGTATATTTAATAAACTCTATTTTTGTGTGTTTTTTGAGACAGGGTTTTTCTGTGTAGTCCTGACTGCCCTGAAGCTTGCTCTGTAGATCAGGCTGACCTCAGAATTCAGAGATCAGTCTACCTCTGCCTTCAGAGTGCTGGAATTAAAGGTGAGCACCACACTGACTGGCAAAAAGGTTTTATTATTAAAGTACGGTCTTAGTTACAGGTTTTACTGCTGGCATGAACTATCATGACCAAAAGACAAGTTGGGGAGGAAACAGCTTCTACTTCCACGGCATTGTTCATCACTGAAGGAAGTCAGGAGAGCAACTCAAACGGGTCAAGATCCTTGGGGCAGAAGCTGATGCAGAGGCCTTGAGGGGGAGGGTGCTACTCCCGGTTTGCTTCCCATGGCTTGCTCAGCCAGCTTTCTTATAGAACTCAGGACCAACAACTCAGGGACAGCACCACCAATAATGGGTTGGGCCCTCCCTCATCAATACTAATTAAGAAAAGCCTTATAGCTGGAGCTTATGGAGGCATTTTCTCAATTAAGGGTTGGCTCGTTTCACATAGCTCTAGTTTCTGTGTCAAGTTGACAGAGGACTCGCCAGCACAAATATGTTAATTGTACAAAGTCACAAGTTTCATTAAGACATTTCTGTATGTAGTTTAATTGTAGTCTCTCCTCTATTACCCTTTCTATCGTTAAAAGAATTATTTTTACTTTATGTGTTATGGGGTTTTTGCCTGAATGTATGTGTGTGTGCATCAAGTGTGTGAAGTGCCTTCAGAGGACAGAGATACACCAGAGTTACTGATAGCCATCTTGCAGTTGTCTTGTGGGTACTGGAAATTGAACCCAGGTCTTCTGGGAGAGCAGCCAGTGTTCTTAAGCACAGATCCATCTCTCCAGTCCATTCCTAATTTCCTATCTTACTCTTTCCAAAATATTTCATGTAGGGCATGGTGGACCAGGACTTTAATTCTAGCACCGAGGAGTCAGAGGCAGGCAGATTTCTGTGAATTTGAAGTCAGTCTGGTCAATACAGGTAAGTTAGTTTCAGGATAACCAAGGGTACATAGTAGTAATACCCCCTCTCTCAAAAAGAGGCCAGGTGGTGGTGTCACATGACATTAATCCCAGCACTCAGAAGGCAGAGGCAGGTGGTTCTCTGAGTTCGAGGCCAGACTAGTCTGTAAGAGTGAGTTTCAGAGCAGCCAAGGCTACACAGAGAAATCCTGTCGGGACAAACCAAAAAAAAAAAAAAAAAGTGAAGTGAACATTTAAAAATTTTTTTTGTTGAGATGAGGAACTGTCGGGAGGGAGGCAATGGCTGGAATGTAAATAAATACATTTTAAAAATAATATTTTAAATATAACGAAGCAGAAGTACAGTAAAATATTTAAATATAATTTACTATTATTATTATTTGTAGGGGGGATGAACGCGCTAGTGTGATGGTCAGAGGAAAACTCTGGGGAGTCTGTTCTTTCTACCGTGGGGTCCAGGGATTGAACTTTGGTAGTCAGGCTTCCCTGACGTGCTTTCTGCCTCAGCCTTCCCAGCACTAGGATTTCAAGAGGGAACCACCGCCAAGTCGTTTTTGGTTTGCTTTTGAGATGTGTCGTCCCAGGCTGCTCCCCTGGTCCTTAACTCTATGGCTCGGGCTGACTGTTCTTCAACCTGGCTCGCAGGGAAAATTTTTCCGTTTGTTTAACGAGCAAGAAGATGAAAAGCAGAAACCTGAAGACCTTCTCCTCTGTAGCACCCACATGTGCTGGCACTTCTTACACAGGGTACGGTTTGATTTACGTACAAACTCTAAAATTCGATTTGGTGGACAAGGAAACGCAACGCAGCATCCCTCACGGATACGTTTCCAAACCCCAGCTCGGGACCAGCCCACTCCGCAATCTCAGTGCGGGAAAAGCACCCAAGCTCCCGCCCGCTCTCTCGCGAGAGGTGACGTCACTGGGCCGCGCCAGTGACTGGGCGGTCGCGCGTCTTGCGTCACCCTCAGCTCAGTCCCGGTGTGCTGTCTCACCGGTGAGGTCGCGTACCCGGGAAGTCCCTCTGTCCGTGGCTTCTGCAGCCTCCCGCTTCCCGGCACCATGGAGTACCTCATTGGCATCCAGGGCCCGGACTATGTACTGGTCGCTTCCGACCGGGTGGCCGCCAGCAATATTGTCCAGATGAAGGACGGTGAGAGGAAGCAGGGGGAGGCCCGGCGGGCCTGGCTGGAGGGGCGGTCGGCGGGAGTTGGGGAAGGGAACTGTGGGCCTCCCTCTGGGCAGCTTGGAAGATGGAGCCCAGCGTGCTCTGCCCTGCCGGCACTGCGGGATTGAGAAGCCGGGGGAGCTGGCAGACACTAGCTTGGGTTTCTAGGTCAGATGAGGCTTGCTAGGTGAGAGTTGCTCAGCGTGGGGGAAGTCAGTTTATGAGAGCTCAAGTGTGTGCCCGGCGCCTCCGATCTCTGAATTTCTGGCAAGTTTCAGTCGCCCCAGATAGAGGTTATAGTTTGCGGGCTCCCTAAGGTGGTATCTTGGGGAGAGTGAGAGACTCCCCAGAGCTTGGCATTTCTACTCTGCTTCCTCTGTCTTCAGCTCAGAGCCTCTTCCGGCTTTCCCTGGCTGCTAGGTTTTACTTGTCGTAAAATAGTTTAATGCAACAGAGCTGGCGTCTCCTTATTTGCTTTATGATTTTTGTACATTACTTTTTCCGTGCCCAGATTTTCTTATCTCTCAGATTACTAATACCCAACTCAAAACTTGTTGAGAGGACTGAGTGAACGAGTTAGCATTGGACACTTGACAAACCGAAGCATATATGTATCAGGTGTGCCCGTCGTTGATATTTTAATTTGTTAAAAGATTGGCTCTACTATGTGCTCTTCTTGCAGAGTTAGTTTTGGAGACAGAATATGTATAACTAAGATATAGTATATATTATATATAACTTATATATACTTATATACAAGTATATAGATATAGTATACATTATATATAACACACATGCATATATGTATGTTTGTGTATATATATATATATATATATATATATATATATATATGTATATGTATAAAACTTTCTTAAGGAGTAAGGAGATGTTGAAATAACTCAGTAGTAAAGATGCTTTTGGCCAGGCTTCACAACCGGAGTTTGGTCCCAGAACCCAGATGGCAGAGGAAGAGACTCCACCTCTACCTCCTGCAGGTTGTCCTCTGACCTGTACACCTGTCCTGTGGCACATGTGCACCTGTGCAGAACAAGAGAGAGTCCCTATATAAATAAATAATGTTTTAAAATTATCAAAGAAAAAGTTTCTAAGCTTATAGGGGGTAGAACCTAGGTTCAAATCTTTGTCATTTGGGACTGAGGGTACAGTTCAGTGGCAGCGTATGTTTCGACCATATTCAAGGCCCCAGGTTCCAGGCTCAGCACTCCAAAGCCAAGTTAGTAGACATTATGCAAAATGATCTTTTACCCTTAACAACTACACTACTTTTATAGTGACAGTTGACCCACAGAATCTGAGTGTTTTCGTGATTGATCATAGGCATGTTACTGTTTGAAAGATATCTAGCTTTTGTTGAGTGGATTAAAAGTTCATTTGACAAGTTTCATGCCTCTCTGTGTTCTTTACAGTGCTAGGGACTGAAAAGAGAAAGAAAAAAAAAAAAAGAATACTATGTAGTCGGGAAGATAGTTGAATAGGTCATTGTGCTTGGTGTGCAAGCATGAAGAATTTAAATTCCAGGTACTCAACTTAAAAGAAAAGAAATCAAACAGGCATGGCTGTGTCCCTACTTGGGAGCAGCAAACACAGATCCTGGGAGCTCACTGACCAGTCAGTCAGTCAGTCAGTCAGTCAAGTCCAAAGGGTGAGCTTCTGCTGCGTGAGAATAAGGACCCTTCTCTGTCCTGGTGATGCAGGTACACCCATACACTTATGTATGTGATACACACACAGTAATTCAGTAAAAGCCAGATGTGTGTGTTCAAACAACTAGAACACAAACATGAAAGTGATTGCTGAGGGGAGACAAGCGCAATCTTTAGGGACAGATGGTGAGGGAGAGATTCTGATTGTAGAGATTAGGGAGGCTTTGAAGGTGAATAGCAGTGAATCCTAGATTCCAGGAGGACAAATGATTAGATCTGGAGCTCCCCGAAATGTGTTGTCAGAGCTGAAAAAGCACAGTTGCCACAACCAATTTCACAAAGGAAAGGCACCTACCTGTCTGGTGTGAGCCTGGCGCTCCCATCTGGGGATACAGAGAGAATGCTGTGGGCTTTGCTTGCATTCTGTTCTTTCTGAAGGACTTGAAATCAAACATCTGTGGTATTAATGGTCTCTCAAGAGACTTTATGAAATTTTATGATTAGTTTGTAGAAGTTATGTTTGTAAGCCAGTCTCCAAAGTATTAAGTTTATTTTGAGAGTAAATTTGTCCATTGCTTTGACAGCAGGTGATTTTAGCATGAAGAGTATAGGCGGAGCAGTTGTCAAATTACTGGGTCTTCTGTTTCCTCACAGTGACTATGTGAATGACTTTGAAAAGGAGAATGTGCTCCATGTCTTGATCCATAGATGTTACATGGGATGCAACCTCTTAGCTAAAGCTAAAAGCCAAAGAAAACGCCAAGACAAGGAGAGCCAGGCATAGTGTAGCCCTATAGCTTCATCCCATAGACAGAGGGATGCTGATCTCTAGTTGGAGGCTAGCCTGGTTTCACAGACGTTGTAGGAGTACATACTAAGTCAGTCAGTCTGTCTGTCTGTCTCTTTAAAAAAAAGCAAGCATTAAAGAAAAAAAGACGATAAATACAAGATGTTTTTATGTGTTAGAAGTATTACAAGTTAGTATTAGGCTAGTTTTTAAATTAATGATGTTAGAAGTAAGTTGTTAGAGTAGGCACAGAGAACAAAAAGATTATGGTATGGGAAAAAAAGATGGATTTGAGTAAGTCCTTGAAAAAGAGTTGTAAATAATCGTACTCAACTAATAACCTTTTTCTGGTATGAAAAACTTAGGGTAGGAGTTTATAATTGTCTGAGGGAATGTGTGTGGAATAAATAGTTAAGAATGCTGAACAAAAGTAATTTTGAGGGAGACATTTTTTGCAGATACTCTTAGGGGAAGGTTTCTTGGCTCTGTGAAATGGAGTCTTGCTATGTAGCTCTGACTAACCTGATACATGTACCAGCCTCCAAGACCTGGAGTACTAGGCATGCAGCACCACACTGGTTCACACTGCCTGTTGTCATTTTTCATCATGCTACTTGGGAAAAATATGTTGATCCTAGGAAAAAGACGTTTTCCAAAAACTGCTTGCTTATACAGCTAACTGGTACAGCTCTCAATTTGGTTGTAAATGTGCCACATTTCATGCCTTTTTTCTCTTGGCCTAAACAGAATGACTCTTTCCCCCTCTGAGACAGGGTTTCTCTGTGTAGCCTTGGCTGTCTGAGAACTCACTCTGTAGACCAGGCTGGCCTCGAACTCACAGACATCTTGCTGCCTCATCCTCTCTAGTGCTGGGACTAAAGGTGTTCACCACCACCTGCCCAGCAACAGAATGACTTAAGATACTCTGATGTCTCCAGAAACTTGCTATTCTGAATTCCTACAATATATGTGATACAGACTGCATTGTCTAACACTGAGTGTAACAGTTTTCCTTATCTGTGAGTTAGACATTGGGAAGTGATGGTGTCACTATTTTTTTTTTTTTTTTTTTTTTTTTTTTTTTTTTTTTTTTTTTTTTTTTTTTTTTTTTTTTTTTTTTTTTTTTTTTTTTTTTTTTTTTTTTTTTTTTTTTTTTTTTTTTTTTTTTTTTTTTTTTTTTTTGGTTTTTCCAGACAGGGTTTCTCTGGGTAGCCCTGGCTGTCCTGGAACTCACTTTGTAGACCAGGCTGGCCTCGAACTCAGAAATCCACCTGCCTCTGCCTCCCGAGTGCTGGGATTAAAGGCGTGCGCCACCACGCCCGGCTGGTGTCACTATTTTAAATAGTTGATAACCAGAGTTTAGACAGGCAAATTATTTGCTCACTGTGTCTGACCAGAATGGATGTCTAGTGGGTTCTGGTAAGTTTGACTGTGTGGCATTACATGTTGATACTCATTTGGCTATGTGTTTTTGTGGCTCTTGTAAGTTTATTGACAAGTGAAGTCCTTTCTCGAGCTATACAGGCAGCTTCTTGTACAACTCAGGGCCATAAGTATCCATCAGTTCTGTTCTGAGGCATTACCTTTTCCTTCAGGGTTCAAACTAAGTGGGCCTGGTTTACATTTATTTAATAATTAATAGTTCGCTGCCTTGAATCTTAGCCTCTTTTATGAAGTGTGACATAAAATTTATTCCCCCTAAAAGATTACTTTACTCCAATATTTAGTGTGTATATGTACACAGACTTGTCACAGTACATGTGTGGTGGTCAGGGGACAACTTGGAGGAGTCATTTCTGTCTTGTCTACTGTGTGGGTTCTGGGGATTGAGTTGGGGGTGGGGCAAGGCCTTTACCTGCTAGGCCGTATTGCCTGCTTTTTTCCCCTTAAAAACAATGCAAACTTATTAAGTAATTTTTCATACAAAAATGAAACTTGTTAACTATAGAGATTTAATAAATACTGATAAGTAAAGGAAGGAAATAAAAATCGCTCAGATTATTGACACAAGAATTTAGAATGTATACCCTTCTGATCTTTTTCTTTGCAACATATGTCTAAATGAATCTTCCTTTTAGAACAATTTTGCAAACTAACAGTCTTTGAATGTGTAACATGAAAATTTGTTTACTTGGGAATTTTAAGGCAATTCAACATTATCTATAGGCATGTTTTATGTGGGAGCCCACCACCAGTCCAAATATCCACATTATTACTATCTATAACTCTCCAACACTTGTAAAGTATTTGATAGTTGCATTTGTTCCTTAAATCCTATTAAGAGATTTTGACATTTCAAAAGCTTTCATACAGGAGAACATGTCTCCCAGGGGAGATTATTCAGCACTATTAGAAAAATGAAAAGTGAAAGTCGGGTAAGATAGAAAGAGTAAAGCTTTTCTCTGAAGCTGCAGACTAAATACTGCGTTTCCTCCCCAGGCAACAATTACAACCTGAGTATCTATCTGTTTAATCGGAATAAGTCTGGTTTAGCTAGATAAGGCTAGAGTACTATGGTTTTCATTAGTTATTTAGATAGTTCACTGTTAGCACATTCTTTAAAGTGCCTGCTTTGGCAACCAATTTCCTTTTTTTCTTTTGATATGCAGCTGGCTTACTTTATAAAGTAATTTGGGTTCTCAGCTGATATATTTTTCTTCTTTCTTGCGAAGGTTCTTTAACTTTAACTGTAAAATTCATTCTTTTCACCATTTTACCTTTTTTTTTTTTTTTTTTTTTTTTTTTTTGGGTTTTTTTGAGATAGGGTTTCTCTGTGTAGCCCTGGCTGTCCTGGAACTCACTCTGTAGACCAGGCTGGCCTCGAACTCAGAAATCTGCCTGCCTCTGCGTCCCGAGTGCTGGGATTACCATGCCCGCTGGACTTAACTCTTGTGCCTCTAGATAGTCACCATAGTCTGGATTCCTTCAGCTTTTCTCCCCTTCCCATTCGCTGTATTTTAAATGTTCTTAAATTGTCTTTGTTGCTTGTTTGTTTTTGTCTTTTGAAATAAAGTCTCACTGTGCAGCTCTGGCTGCCGTAGCATACTATATAGAATAAGCTGGCCTCAAGCTTATAGGGCTCTGTCTGATTTTGCTTCCAGAGTGTAAATATATCTTTTATTCTCCTGATATAATTGTCATCTCTGAGGCTTACTGCCTCTGTCTGCTAACCTAGGCTTAATCCTGGGATCTTCTATCATCTGTTCAATCTTCTGGCTCCTTCTCATTCTCTGGCTTGTTCTGTTTTTACCTGTGTCTAGCTTGCTCTCTCTTCAACCTGTCTCAATAACTGTCCCTGTAAAACTGCTTCTCCCCCCCCCCAACCCCCCTCCACCCTTTCTGTGCTGCTCTCTTAAGTAGTTTCTCTTTCCCTTTCCCTTCTCTGGAGAGTTCAGCTTATCCTATTCTGTCAAGTCTTTGTCTGGTTTGCCACTTTGCCACTAAGTTAGACATCAATTTCAAGCATGGGTGCTTCCTTCTACAAACTAATTTTACCTTCATTGTTTGGGATTAAAGGTGTGTCTGTATTCCAGCCAGAGGAATTCAATGTGTTTTCTAAGGGCTGAGTCATACCACAACTAGAAACAGGTTTTTTTTTTATTAAATAACATAGTCTCAGGGTTCGTAGTGTGATCAAATATCCTGCAACACCAGATTGCATGGATTAAAGCCAAGTTTAAATTTTATTTTTTTCATTAAGTAAGTAAGTGGTAGAGATTGAACTCTGGGATTCACACACACTCAGCATATGCTATATCACTGAGATACATCTATAGCCCCAAATTGTAATTTAAAAAAATATTTATTTTTATGTGTATAGGTGCATGTATGTCTGTATCCAACATGTATGCAGTACTCTCTGAGGTCAGAAGAGGGTGTGGGGTTCCTGGAACTGTAGTTACAGACGGCTGTGAGCCTGAAGTCAGTGCTGAGATTACCTGGGTCCTCTGCAAAACTGCTGAGCCATCTTTCCAGCCCTACCTTTTCCCGCAATTATATCTTGAATAGTCTGTGTCTTAGTCAGGGCTTCTATTCCTGCACAAACATCATGACCAAGAAGCAAGTTGGGGAGGAAAGGGTTTATTCGGCTTACACTTCCATACTGCTGTTCATCACCAAAGGAAGTCAGGACTGGAACTTACGCAGGAGCTGATGCAGAAGCCATGGAGGGATGTTCTTTACTGGCTTGCTTCCCTTGGCTTGCTCAGCCTGCTCTCTTATAGAACCCAAGACTGCCAGCCCAGAGATGGTCCCACCCACAAGGGGCCCTTGATCACTAATTGAGAAAATGCCTCACAGCTAGATCTCATGGAGGCATTTCCCCAACTGAAACTCCTTTTTCTGTGTTAATTCCAGCTGTGTCAAGTTGACACAAACCTAGCCAGTACAGTCTGCTTTCATATATAATTTCCAATATAAATTAACATTAATAAAATATGTAGTTAACCTGTTGGTTTGTGAAACTATTAAAGTCTTATAACAATGACTGGTAAAATTCTTCAGTATAGTACTTAATAGACCTGTTTGTAATTGCATATATAAATAGCTTTTAGTTTCTGTAGTCAAAGTTTCTAATATGAATTTTTTTTTCCTTTGAGCAGATCATGACAAGATGTTTAAGATGAGTGAAAAAATCTTACTCCTATGTGTTGGAGAGGCTGGCGACACTGTACAGTTTGCAGAATATATCCAGAAAAACGTGCAACTTTATAAAATGCGGAATGGTGGGTAAGAGGGTAGCTTTGGCTGGTGCATTAGTTTTCTAGGGTCACCATAAAAGGTCCCATAGCCTGAGCAGTTTAAACAACAGAACCCTTTCTAGCTCTAACGGCTACAGTTGTGAGGTCAAGGAGTTAGCAGAGTTGAATTTTTCTGAGGCTTTCTCCTTGGCTTGTAGGTGACCATCTTCCCCCATGACTTTTCCTGTATTCTCTATCCAAATCTCCTCTTATAAGGACACCATTCACATTGGATCAGCGCTCACCCTCATAACCACATTTTTGATTTAATTGTCTCTTTGTATATTATCTCTAGATACAGTCACAGTTTGAGGGTCTATGGATTAGAGCTTTAGTTTATGAATTTTTGGAGGGTAGTATTCAGTCTGTAGCCATTGGAATATGTTTAATCAGTCTGTAGCCATTGGAATATGTTTAATCAGACTGTAGCCATTGGAATATGTTTAATCAGACTGTAGCCATTGGAATATGTTTAATCAGACTGTAGCCATTGGAATATGTTTAATCAGACTGTAGCCATTGGAATATGTTTAATCAGTCTGTAGCCATTGGAATATGTTTAATCAGACTGTAGCCATTGGAATATGTTTAATCAGACTGTAGCCATTGGAATATGTTTAATCAGACTGTAGCCATTGGAATATGTTTAATTTTGAACTGAAGATAGGTGTTCTTTACTGACAGTCTTATTTACTGTTTGATTGATGGGATCACAGTTTTTTCATTTCACTCTTCCTACCTGCTTAAAAAAAAAATTAGAGGCAGGTATATGACCCCTGAGTTTTAGACCAGACTGGTCTACAAATTGAGTTTGTAGTATAGTATATAGTATAGTATATTTGAGTTTATAGTATAGTAGCCAGGACTATACAGAGAAACCCCGTCTCAGAAAACCAAACCAAAACAAAAATCTAGAACCTAAATTCTAATTCTTTTGTTCTTAAAGATTTTCTACAAACATCCTATTGTAACACTGATATATTGGTGATAGAATGCAAGAAATCAGATTTTTTTTTAAGTTCTTTGTTTTGTATCATGTGTGTAGGTGTTTCCTAGCACACATGTTGGTGTATCATATGGTGGCCATAGAGGCCAGAAGATACTCTGGAACTGGAATTACAGAGGGTTCTGGGCTTTGGGAATTAAACCTAGATCATCTGGAATGGCAGGTCCTGCTCTTAACTGCTCAGCCATCTCTTCAGCTCCATGGCTTTACAGTATCACATATAAAGTCATTTGTCCTCCCTGGGACTTTATTTTCTTTATCTAAAATGGGATTATATTTATATTAATGAACATATTTTGATTAGGAGTGGTGGTGCGTGCCTGTAATCCTAGCACTTGGAAGATGGGGGCAGGAGGATCAAAGGTGGTTGGTTATAGGTCAAATTCAGCAATTCAACTACACAGAGAGTGTGAGGGTTGCATGAGACCCTGGCTCAAGAAACAAAACAAAATAGCCAGACAATGATGGCACAAGCTTTTAATCCCAGAACTTGGGAGGCAGAGGCAGGCTAATCTCTGAATTCAAGGCCAGCCTGGTCTATAGAGTGAGTTTGAGGATGGCCAAAACTACACAGAGAAACCCTGTCTTAAAAAAAAGCAAAAGAAGGGCTAGAAAGATGGCTCAATGTTAAGAGCACTGACTGATCTTCTGAAGGTCCTGAGTTCAAATCCCAGCAACCACATGGTGGCTTACAACCATCTATTATGAGATCTGATGCCCTCTTCTGGGGTGTCTGAAGACAGTGACAGTGCACTTACACATAATAAATAAATAAATAAATAAATAAATAAATAAATAAATAAATAAATCTTTAAAAAAATATCTAGGTTTAAAGTTTACAAGGGGGAAAAGAAAGAAAGAAAAGGTTTTGACTGGCTTAGGGATATAGCTCTTTGGCAGAGTACTGGCTGAGCACTGGCTGAAGCCCTGGGTGTAATCTTAACACTGCACAAAAGAGAAAAATGCTTTATGAATTTAAAGTTCTTTATAATTATAAGACATTGTACGTTTAAAAGCATTCTTTTGGGGCTGGAGAGATGGCTTGAGCTGCTTTTGCAGAGGACCAGAGTTTGATTCCAATACCCACGTCATGGTTTACAACCATCTGTAACTCCATTCCAGAGGATCTGACACCCTCTTTGTCACTAGGTATACAAGTGGTACAGGTACATTCAGTCAAACCATTCATACATGAAGTAAAAATAAATCTTTTTTAAAAAAAAAAGCCTTAGAGTCAGGCGTGATGGCACACACCTTTAGTCCCAGCACTCAGGAGGTGGAGGCAGGCAGATCTCTGAGTTAGAGACCAGTCAGGTCTACAGCTTAAGTTCCAGGACAGCCCAAGCTAGGCAGAGAAACCCTTTTAGGAAAACATAAAGACTTAGAATATAGCTTAGGTTTAAGTTTTATATGGTTACTTATGTAAAATGACTAAATTAACATCCAATCATACATATTTTTAGGCAGCATATTTAGCATTATTCTCCCAATTGCCTAAATGTTTCTGAAGGTCTTTCTTATCAATATTAGCACTGTGCTTAATACTGTAGAAAACGAATGGGTGATCAAGACCCTGCCATTTAGAAACCTAAAAGTATGCTTCTTGGGATTACACATACTCAGGGTGAAGGGTCTGCTGATGCTTCTGAGGTATGGTGCTGACTCATTGGCTGTCCTGAGAGAGTGCTGAGTGACTAAGAACAGGAAGAGTCCCTTGTTACGTGTGTTCTAGGTGCTAAAAGTCAGTGCCAAAAAGAAAAATTGTGTTTGTTTAAATTAACCCTTAAAGACTCTTAGTTACTTTATTAAGTACAGTTTATAAGATGGAGGTAGAAGGATCAGGAATTCAAGACTATCCTCAGTTGTATAATGAATTTGAGGCCAGCCTGATGACTGGAGACTCCAGTTACATGAGATCATGTCTCAAAAAACATAAATAAACAAACAAACAAACAAACAAATAAAATGGCTTTTAACACTGATCACAGTTATAGTTAGGGTAGGTGTGGTGGTACACACCTGTTATCGCAGCATTTAGAAGGCAGAAACAGGAGGAATTCAAGTTTAAGACCTGTCTCTAAAGAGACAGTGTATAGAGACCTGTCTAAAGAGACAGTGTATAGAGACCTGTCTCTAAAGAGACAGTGTATAGAAAAGTGATTTGGGTGCAGACTGTTACTGTCTTCTGCTTCCCTTCAAGTGTGACTCTTTATGTCTTGTACCAGGATATGAACTGTCCCCCACGGCTGCAGCTAACTTCACACGGCGGAACCTGGCTGACTGTCTGCGGAGTCGGGTAAGCAGCTCGCGGCCGACCTTCAGCAGCAAGCTGTGCTTTCGCATCCTGTTTGACGTGAACAGTAGTTTTGGCATTTTTTTACTTTCCTCAACTCTTCCCATTGCTAATCATTCCCTTTCAGTCCCCTGGGTTTGTTTTCTGCTTGGGTATTGCTGCTTTTTACAATCTAACCCTGTTGCTGGGAGGCTAGTGAAGGCTAAGGAACCCCCAGGCTAGCCAAGAAAAATATGCCTCTGGGTTTGTTTGTTTTTTTAGATTTTTATTTATCTTATTATGTATGTAAGTACACTGTTGATGTCTTCAGACACACCAGAAGAGGACATCAGATCCCATTATAGATGGCTGTGAGCCAACATGTGGGTGCTAAGAATTGAACTCAGGACCTCTGGAAGAGCAGTCAGTGCTCTGAACCGCTGAGCCATCTCTGCAGTCCAAATATACCTTATTTTAAGAACAAAATTAAAAGTGTTTTAACATTTCTTTTGCATGTGGGTGGGGTAGATATGGAGGTAGGATAAGTTACAAGAGCTGGTTCTCGCCGCCCACTGTATGGCCTGCAGGGATCAAGCTCAGGTGGGGAGGCTTGTTGGCAGTTGCCTTTACTTGCTGAACTGTCTGGCCCAAAAGGAAGGTTTGTTTGTTGTGGTGAACTAACATGAAAGACTGTGATAAACTACCCCCCCCCCCAAGACTTTAGTTTTTTTTTTTTTTTTCACAGCAATTTTAGGCTTTCAGCAAAACTAAGAGAAAAATACAAATATTTTCCCAATATAAACCCAGCCCAGATACAGATATATAGCATCCTGTATTATCAGCATCTACCAGAGTGGTGTATTTCTACAATTAATGAACCTATATTGACAGCGTGGGTTTATAGTTTATATTATACATTCCGTGAGTTTAGATAAATGTGTAAGGACCTAAATCCATCTGTATTGTGTAGAATATTTTCACTTCCCTGAACGTCCTCTGTGCCCCACCCATTCTCTTCATCTGCTGAACCCCTGATAGCATCTAACCCTCCTACTGTTTGCATGGGTTCCCTTTTCAGGCTGTCATAGCATAGAGTTGGAGTCAGCTTCTTGGTGACATGATTTAAAGTTCCTTCACGTAGGGCTGGAGAGGTGGCTCTGGTCAAGTACACTGGCTGCGTTGCAGATGACTTGAGTTCAGTCCCTGGCGCCCATGTTACTCAGTTCACGGTAGTCTGCACAGCTGCAGGGCATCTGATGCCACTGGCTTCTTCAGGACCTGCACTTGTGTACATGTATGTACATGCAGGTGTATGCACAAATAACTTAAAATAAAGTTCTCCTGTGTAACCCTGGCTGTCCTGGAACTCTCTCTGTAGGACCAGGCTATCCTTGAACTGATAGAGATCCGCCTGCCTCTGCCTCCCTAGTGCTAGAATTAAAGGCATGTACCACCACTACCCAGCTGGGTTATTTCTTTAGTACTGAGTTATATTCCTTTGTCTAAGTGTACTGCAGTTTATCTACCCTTTTCCTACTGAAGGATATCTTAATTGCTTCCAGTTTGAGGCAATTTATATCTGGGATTTCTTTAGATGTGTTTGCATTTTTTTTCCCCTTGTTCCGGTCAACCCTGCTCGCTCTGGTCTGCCCCTCTCGCTTAGTGGCCCTGCTTGCTCCGGTTGTCCCCGCTCACTCCAGTCATCCCCGCTCGCTTAGTCCCTGCTCTCTCCCATCCAAGGATTCATTTATTATTATTTATAAGTACACTATAGCTGACTTCAGACGCACCAGAGGAGGGCGTCAGATCTCATTACGGGTGGTTGTAAGCCACCATGTGGTTGCTGGGATTTGAACTCATCACCTTCGGAAGAGCAGTCTTACCCACTGAGCCATCTCACCAGCCCCCTGTGTTTGCATTGTTTTTGGGTAAATTCTAAGGAGTATGATTGCTGGTTTGTATAGTAAGAATATATTAAATTTTGTAAAGAAAGTGCCAAACATTTTTGAAGTGTTTTTATATTTGTTGAACTGTAGCTGAAGGTCCCTACACGGTAATGGAGGCATATCTTTCTGTAACTGGTTAGCCAAAGTATGGAGTTATCTTTTTTATTCTAATTTTGTATATTGTAGCATTCTCTATCGAATGTAAAAGGAGGCATCATTTACGTAAAGATTAAATGCTTAAAGATTGTGTAGGATGTACTAAGGAAGTTCACGTGACTGTCAAGGGTGTATGTTTTCCCCACGGGGTCTAAGTAAATAGAGCCTTACCACGTGACCTTACCCCATGTGCCTATTTATTCATCTATGATATCCAGATAACTTCCTAACCCCACAGGAGTGCCAGGAAAATGAATGTTTGTAAATCATAATATTTAACATTCATATGACTTTTGCCCAAAGCATTTTGCTTAATAATTTAATCTACTCACTATTCCACTGAGACAAATTGTAGTTGATTCTCTTGCTGATTGAGTGAAAAGCATAAAGTGGCAGAGGGACTAGTTCAGGGCACATAGCAGGTCAGACAAAGCCATGGTAATTGGACCATGATTTGACTGTTTGCCTTAAGGTCGACTCTTTGATTCTTCAGTAGCAGTTTAGAAAATTAGTGCTCTTGGTGATTGGGGATTCATCTGCCTTCTTAAACTTAGTCATGTGTCATCAGAACAAATATGGGTATTAAGTTTTTTTTATAAACCTGCTTGCTATCGATTGTTTAGAAGACTTAGTTTTAAAGATGTGTTTGTGTATCTGTATATGAATGTGTGCATAGGAGTGCATGTGCCTAAGGAGGCCAGTGACATTGAATCACTCCAGAGCTGGAGCCATAAATGCCAGGTTGTGAGCCACCTGATATTTATAAATGTCAGCCATGTGTGACATGGATGTTGGTAGCAGTAAGGATTCTTAACCAATGAGCCACCTCTCCAGACCTACTGTAGATCTCTAAAGCACTTATTTTCCAGTGCCTAATACTAGACCCCAAGCATCTCACTAAGTAGGATCTGTCCCACTGCAGCTTTGATCAAGTGCTTTGCAGTTTCAGTGATCTATAAACAATTTTCTACTGTGTATCTTTTGCCTACATGTATGTCTGTGCACTATGTTCATGCAAGTGATCATTATATTTGAGAAGAAATCAGAGACATAATGAATTACAAGGTACAGACAGATTTACATACATTATTTTGATCTGGGTGAAAAATTTGGAGTCTTTTATTTAATCCTTGAGGGAGAATTGTGGGTCAAATACTAGATTTCCTACCACCCAGAAGTGCCTGAATTATTGAAGGAGTGTGTGTGTCATGGCTCCCTTTGTAGAATGTTCCTCTGATTTACCAAGCAGAACTGGAATAAGAATTCCAGCTTTGCTCGGGAGGCAGAGGCAGGCGGATTTCTGAGTTCGAGGCTAGCCTGGTCTACAAAGTGAGTTCCAGGACAGCCAGGGCTATACAGAGAAACCCTGTCTCGATAAACAAACAAACAAACAAAAAAGAATTCCAGCTTTGGGCATAATAAAAGCTTTACCATTAAATGCTGCAGACATTAAGTGAATTAATCTCCTTTTAGAATTGAGATAAGAGAGCTGTGGACTTAGCTCAGTGGTAGAGCTCTTGCCTAGCAAGCTCAAGGCCCTGGGTTCAATCCTCAGCTGGGGGGGGGGGGGGGCAATGAGAATGATACTTAAAAAAAACAAAAGAATTGAGATAAGAGTGGAAATTTGCTTCATGCAAATGTAGTGAATCTACCTAATCTTCTCCAGTAACAGAGATGTTTGATGTTTTGAACAAGTAAATGTTCTTTGCAAACAATGGCAAGGAACTCTTAAGTATTGACTGCCTCTGCTATCAAAGTAGATTGTAAAATAAGAATTTGTACTTTAGTTAGAGTTTTAGTTTTATGTATATGTGTGTGTGTGAGTGCACATGCTTCCACATGTATGTAGGTACCTAGGGAGGCAAGAAGAGGGCTTTGGATTCCCTGGGGTTAGAGTTACAGATGCTCATGAGCTGGGTAATGTGGGTGCTAAGAAGAGAACTCAGGTCATCTGAAAGAGCAGCAAATGCTCTTAACTGCTGAGCCATCTCTCTAACCCCAGTACTTTATTTTATTCTAGAGAGAGAAATAATAATCATATTATATATTCATAATATAACATCACTATGTTTGGTATATTTACATGGTAACATTGGTTGGCACGTGATACATATTTTGGGTTAGCCAGATTTTATGTATATGAAATTTCATATAGATGTCTATAACTCTGAGTGTGTGACTTCATTCACTCTGTGTGTATGCACGCCTGTGTGCTTGCTCGATTCCTTACTCTTGCTTACTGGTGGTATCAGGTTGGAGGACATTTACTACAGAGTGTATAATCAACCTTATATAAAATGGAGGCAATTGGGAATGTGGTTGAACAGTGTTCGGACAATTGCTAACTGTATGTATGTCTTTGAACAAGTTCTAAGCTCAACTTTCCTATTTACAAAATAATAGTACTTCATAGGATTATTATAAGGATTAAAACAGTCATGCAAAGTTCATTGTACATTATATAAAACATGTAATGATTGGATGATTTTTTTGTTGTTGTTTTTATGATTTTTTTGTTTTTATTGTTTGGTTTAAGCAATTTAATGGCTATGTTATTTTTATAGGGAATTAATTGTTGAATTATTTTAATTGAACTGATAAGATACTAAAGTGGGAGCTATAGGAATTTATTAGTATTAATGGACAATGTAGAAATAAACTAACATTGAACATCTGTTACATGTTAAGATTTGTTCTAGATTTACTCAGTATGTGTGAACCACTAACTATAAAAGGTTATTTAAATTCCAATTAATTAACCCCTCCCTCCCATACCATCTGCCACCATTATTGAACCTAGGTCCTAATCAAATATTTCAATACATTTTATTAAATAAGAAAGTCCAGGAAGGTGTCTAATGTTTTTTTTTTTTTTTGTAAGAAAGTTGTGTTTCTTAGTTTTGGGGTTTAATTAGCCATAAGTATGCTAACTACATGCTCTGTCACTGAGCCACTACACTCCAAGCACCAACATTTGTGTGTGCGCGCATGTGCACATACATGCCATGACATAGCTCTGGAGCTCAGAGGGAACTTTTGGGAGTCGGTTCTTTCATCATTTGGGTCAGGGATTGAACTCAGACTATTATGCTTGGTAGTCATTTTGCCTACTGGCCCCACTGTGGCATTATTTATATAATTGTATTATCTGATTCCCTTAATCTTGTCAGTGATAGGAGATTAAGGTATGAACCAGCCCACTCTAGTGTCCTTGGAACTATGGAGTTTTGTGTTGACCCTTCAGCAGGATGCTGGCCTCTGTAGTGTGGAGTCTTCCAGGCTTTACTACTGCCACTGAATGGTCAGTGCTTTCATAGAACGTTTTCTGACATAAGCCTGGGGGGGGGGGGCGTACACGCGCATGTGTGTTTCTCTCTCTCATGAATGCTTAGCAAATAAACATTAAAAATAATGAAAAGTATCAAACTTGACATACTGGTTTTCAGCTCTAGTTCCGTAAATTGCCATTGAAAGCTTACCAGGAAAGCCTAGCGTGATAAAACCTCAGCTTATTCACACATATTGCCTCTTTCACATGCAGGAATTACATGTAAAAGTTTAATCTGAAAAAAGGGCTTCACCTTTCTTTTCCCCCTGTAGTTTAAAGTCTAATAGTTAAAATCTGCCATGGGAGGTTTAGCCCGCTCTACTGTGAGCCAGTTGAAAGTGCTGAGAGCTGCAGCTGATTGGATCAGATGGCAGATCTAAAGGTCTAGTTGCAGGGAGTGTGGCTCAGCAATAGAGCCTGCATTTACTTAGCTAAGCCCTAGGTTTAATCCTGGTTCCAAGAAAATAAACAAAAAGAGCTGATGTCAACACTTGATGTAGTTTATTCAGTGAAAGGAAAAGAAATGTAGGAAAGAAAATCAGTCCCTTTAGAAGTGATCACTGCTTCTCTCTCTCTCTGCTCTGCATGTGAGTGTATTTGTTTTGGGTAAGGGGTGGGCAGGTACAGAGAGCTCCCTTCTAAAAGAATCCTGTGGCTGGGAGACTTCTGAATAACTGAAGGTATTCTTTCTGTGCCTTATGTGGCTGCTGCAGAGACCATCCCCTGTTTATTGGTATTCTTGGGTCATGTGACCCAGTGACTAGCTGGACCAGGTGAAACCTTGACTTTGCAAGTCTTATCCTCTAAACCCTACCAAACATTTGTTACATGTGATTAAAATATCACTAACAAGGGTAATTTCTCATGCTTTTTTGGCAAATGTGTTTAGCAGGATGTGCACTGCCATTTCCTCTCTGTGCCATCTCCCTTGAGGCCTCATCTTCCCCGCTCGCCTCCATCTTGTCGTGCCCAGGCTTGCCTTCCAGCTCACCTGCTCCAGATGGGTGGCACAGTGGGAGGACACTGGCAAAGGCAGATGTGTTTATTTTCCGGAGACAAAATGTTGTGCTGTTGCAGATGGCAGTGCCTTGGAGCAAGTGGCAGCCTTTGACACCACTGCCACACAGCCTGGGCATCTTGACAGACAGAGCTGGCTTACTCTTGGTGATGGGGAAACCTGAGAGAAAAACAAAATTGAAGATGTTAATCAATTCCTGGACTTTTGGTGCAAGCAGCAGTTTTCTGCTGGTGGGGAGTAGTTTTCTTCCCCCACAATTGCCTCAGTCAGCTAACTGGACTTTCATTGTGGGTCAGGAGTTACGTGTGTTTGTGACATCAGTAGGACAGACTAAAAGCTGGAACAGGGCTCCATTTAGATAGGTGTTCATTTGTAACTGCAAAACATATGTATATCACAGGTCACAGCAGTCTCCTAGGATTGGGGATGGCTCCTGTCTGCCCCATGGAGATACTACTGTTCTATTTTTAGTGGTCATTTTGATTATCCAAAGGCCCAGGGACAGGTGTGCCTTGAAGTTGAGGTACCTTAATTAATATGATAACACTATGCTTATAGTGTTTTTTTACCAGAGTGAAAATTCTGACAGCTGTCCTTGTAAGTAGTTTGCTTATTTAGTCATTAGGGCTTGACTAAGTCCATTAAGAAGACAAAGAGTGGTTGTTGAATCATTATGCCTACTGGCTCCTAAGGAAGGGAAAATGGCTTCAAAAGATTCTTCTTTGAAGCTACTGGCTTTATTTGAAAACCCCTTTTTCCCCCTTCTTTAAAAAAAAAAAAAATATGTGGTGTTTTTCCCAGCCCCAGTGCTGATAGAGTTAGGAGTTTGCAGGTGTAAAGTCCTCCCCTCCCCTCCCCATCTCTCTCCAGGGGGTTGTATGTGAGAAGGTGTTGCTTTCTCACTCAGAGAGCATATATGTGCTACCCTGTTGGATGCCTGCTGTGAGCAGAGAGAACCCCTGTTCTGGCTGAAAGGGATAAGCCTATTGGATGGCTGGAATTGTACAATCCCATAATGCCAACTTTTCACCTAAAATATCTTTCCTAAGCACAATGGAGGTGAAATAATATGGGTAATTGGTTTAAATTTCTTTGTTTTAAAATTGATGTCTTTAAAAACGATGTGGTTTCCTTTGAAGGTTTGAGGTAAGGCTAGAGCAGCAGAGTGATGTCTGCTTAGTAAGAACAAGCTTTAGTTTTCACGGGTTTACGGTTAGAAATACCAGATTATTTCAAACCAAGGTAAGGCACACTTGTGGGCAAACCCTAACGCTCAGACAGAAACACAATAAGCCCCGGCTTCTTGGTGACTCTCTATCTTTGCAGAAGCACATATGTTATGAATATAAGGACTGGTCCCCAAACCCTTTTAATTGTCTACCAAAAAAAATGCATGTAAACAGTGAAAAAAAGGCTTCGAAGTAGAGGAAGAGTTGGCTTTTTTTATTTCTTAACCTGGAAAGTAGTTACATATGTATCTATTGTATTTATTAAGCTATACATGTATGTTTTATGTGTTTGTTATTCATAAAAGGATAATTTGTGAAAAGACAAAAGAAAGGCTAAACAAGGAAGCATAACATTTTTAATTTAAAAATGAGAAGTTAACACTCTAGTAAATATAAATAACAAACTGGAAAGAAAAAAGGGAAGAGGCAGGTTATATTTCCTTTGTGCTAATTGCCTCTGTGTGTGTGTGTGTGTGTGTGTGTGTGTGTGTGTGTGTGTGTGTGTGTGTGTGTGTTAGGGAGCTGAGGATCAACATTAGGGCCTGTGCTTGCTGGGCAGATGCTTACCACTGAGCTAAACGCCCAACCCCAATATAGTAATCTCTGAGTAACTGTAATGTCGTACTAGAATCTCTTACTTCCCTTTCTGGTTCTCTTTGAATAGGGCTGGTTTTAGAGCCAAGATGCTCTTTAATCACTGGTAGTCGTTTGTTCAGCAGTTCTCCAGCCTGCACTGTCTTTGGGGCTGAGGAAACAGGTACAAAGTTGAGTATGTGCCTTCAGGTGGGGAAATGGAGAAGTGTAAAAGTCACTTGTACTGCAAAATGAAAGTGTACTTGGGGTGTTCTGGGAACAGAGGTAACCTGTGCTTTGAAAGACAAGGGAAAACTGGAAGCACAGAGCAGGGTGTGTGAAAGAGAGCATGTTAGTGCTGGCGGGTGTTCAGGACAACAAAAAACACTTCTCTGATCCATTCACTCGTAATTCTCTGTTTTAAGTAATAGGGTTCCGTGTACAAATTAGAATATTACTGATTTTTAAAAATGTAAATAGATGACACATTCTCTTATATAAAAGTCTATAGTTTATAAAAATCTGTAGTATATAAAAGTGAGTAAGGCTGAGTGGTTAAGAAGGACTCAGGTTTCAGCAACTGTATCACAGCTCACAAACTGGATCTGTAACTCCAGCTCCAGCTCCAGTGGCTCTAATTCCCTTTGCTGGCCTCCTCGGGCACCAGGCATACATCCAATATACATAAATACATGCCACAGACACAAAATAGGAATAAATCAATCTAAAAGCACAAAACAAAAAAGCAGTGGGCCTTTCTGAAAAGCTGTTGGTTAGATTATTGACTGCTCTTTGGACTGTTTGAGGAAAGAATTGAGGTAATAGGGGACTTATGAGCCCACATATCTACTGTGGCTATAGCATACTTAAATTGGACATGAGGTGTTGATAGGGAACACTCTTCTCACAGAATGGTTCCTAAATAGTCTTTTTTCCTTAGGAATTCATTGTTACTTTCATTTACACTGTTCACATCTGAAAACATCGACAACCATATATATTCTAAGTATTCTCTTCCAGGAGACCATAATGTCTGTTAACTCAGATGTATCTGTTATGCATTCAGCATTCCTAGATATCATGGACATGCTCAATATAGACATCTAACATGTGCGCAGTGTTGTGTATGTCTGTAGCAAAGCACGGCTTCTGCATTTGGTTTTAGGAACCACTTGAATGTACGTGGAGCCGGCATTTGTCCTAGAAACTACTGGCTCCTGAGAAAGGATCCAGGCGACCTTGCTGCAAACGTTTGATGGTTTTGCCATTGCACGGTCAGCAATTTTATTTTGATGTTATTTGGGAGAAAGCAGTATTTTTGATTAGCAAGTAAAATTAATGTAGAAAACAAATACTGTGTTAACTAGTTGGTATAATAAGGCATCTGTGCCATGTTGCATTTCAACTCATTAAATTTCTCAACTTCTAATTACAGTAAGGTTACAGCTTTTAATAGAATCAACCAAACTTGAGCTTAGCAATTGCTTTAGAGAAATAAAATTGATAACATTTTGTATGGTAAACTTTAAAGCCCAATTTTCTTAAAATAAACATTGAAATTACATGGTACTTAATTTTTTCTTCTTCTTTTTTTTTTTTTACTCGTACAATTCGGATTTATTTAGTACTTACTGTTCTCTTCTAGGAACTTTGAATACAGGTAAGCATTGTGATTCCTCATGGCATGATTATGTCATTTGAAGTGTATTGCTTCCTTTGTTCTCAGTGTAGCATAAATAGACATTGAGTTACTAGAGAGTAAACCTAGGGCCTCATACATGCTAGGGAAAATTTGAACCACTGAGCTATACCCAAAATGGTTTGTCTTTTGGCTTGAGGCTGCTGCTGTTTCTTTCAAGACAGGATTTCTCTTTGTAGCCCTGGCTATCCTAGAACTTGCTGTGTAGACTAGGATGACCTCAAACTCAGAGATCTACCTGCCTCTGCCACCACCACCCAGCTGGTTTTAGTTTTTAAGATTTTTTTTGTTTTTAAATTTGTTTTATGTGTGTGGCTAGTTTATTTTTATGTATTATGTATGTGTGCCACATGTATACCAGGTCCCTGTGGAGGTCACAAGCGGTTGTCAAGATTCTGTGTAACTCGAATTACAAGTGATGTGAACAGCTGTGTGGCTGCTGTGAATTGAAACTGGGTCTTTTGCAAGAACAAGTGCTCTTATTCCCAGATTTAATTTATTTTAAATATCTTTTAGACCTACTTATTTTATTTAATGTATATGAGTGTTTCGCCTGCATGTGTATCTGTATACCACATGTGTGCCTGGTTCCTGAAGAGGTCAGAGGAGGGCATCAGATCCTCTGGGACTGAGTGAGCCACCATGTTGGTGTTGGGATCAGACCTAGACCCTCTCTAAGAGCTACTGAGCCACTTCCTGAGCCAAAATTTATATATTTTTAATTATGTGTATGTGGGGACAGGTACAGAGGAGCGTAAGTAGCCTCGGAAGCCAGAGATGCTGGATCCCCTGAATCAAGAGTTATGAACAGTTGTGAGCAGTCATGGGTGCTGGGAATTGACCTCTGAATCATCTGTCTCTCTCCCTCTCGCCTCCCTCCTCTCTCTATTTAAAGAAAGGGTCCCTCTATAGTCCTGGTTGGCCAGGAACTCACTGTGATGTGTAGCCCAGGCTGGCCTCTAACTCACATAGATCCACCTGCATTTATCTCCTGAGTGCTGGGTTTAAAGGTCATATTTCACAACACCTAATACAATATGCACTCTTAACCACTAAGCCATCAATCCAGACCTGTGTTTTGTTTTGTTTTGTTTTGCTTTGCTTTGTTTTGTTTTCTCTTCTTCCCCCCCCTCTTCCTTTCCTTCCTTTCTTTCTTCCCCCAAACAAGGTTTCTCTGTCCAGTTCTAGCTGTCTAGGCTGGCCTCAAACTCACAGGGATCCCCTTGCCTCTGCTTCCAAGTGCTGGGATTAAGGACATTCGCCACCATCACCCTTACAATTTTTTTTTAAAGATTTATTTTATTTTATTATATGTAAATACACTGTAGCTGTCCTCAGACACTCCAGAAGAGGGAGCCAGATCTCGTTACGGATGGTTGTGAGCCACCATGTGGTTGCTGGGATTTGAACTTATCACCTTCGGAAGAGCAGTCGGGTGCTCTTACCCACTGAGCCATCTCACCAGCCCCCCACCCTTACAATTTATGTGTATGTGACCATGTCGGTAGAGGCCAAAAGACATTGACTGTCTTCCTCGGTGCTATGTCTCCTGTTTTTGTTTGTTTGCTTGCCTCCTTGCTTGTTTTTAAAGGTAAAATCTTTCTAACTTGGGACTTAGCACATTCAGATAAACTGGCTGGCCATGGACTGCATGGACTTGTGCCACGTGTCCTGGTATTTCCCTTACTCTTCCACGTCGGAGAGTGTGTATGTGTTGGTTCGAGGAAATCCTCACTGGCTGCCTCTGCACTCAGTCCTCAGTCCCGCTGACTTTGGCTGCTTTCCCCCTTAGTGAAAGAAAGTCTTAACTCTTGTTTCAGTTTCTGTTCCTCTGGTTCCTCAGTTCACTGTCTGCATTCACCTCGTGCTCCATAGCTCTCCCATCCCCTTAGCCATGCGTTAGTCCTCAGTAGGTCCCTTTCGTTTTATCCTAGTTCATTGTACATATAAATGTCAGTTACTATCCTAAAATAGCAAAATTTCACTTCTCTTCTTAGGTTATATACTATTAGTGTTTCTTCTTCTTCTTCTTCTTCTTCTTCTTCTTCTTCTTCTTCTTCTTCTTCTTCTTCTTCCTCCTCCTCCTCCTCTTCCTCCTCCCCCCTCCTCTTCCTCTTCCTCTTCCTCTTCCTCTTCCTCTTCCTCTTCCTCCTCCTCCTCCTCCTCTTCCTTCTCCTCTTCCTCTTCCTCCTCCTTCTCATAAAGATTTATTTATTTTATTTATATGAGTACACCAGAAGAGGGCATTGGATTACATTACAGATGGTTGTGAGCCACCATGTGGTTGCTGGGATTTGAACTCGGGACCTCTGGAAGAGCAGTCAGTGCTCTTAACTGCTGAGTTAAGCAGCTTAGGCTGGCCTTAAATGTAATGTTTATGAGGGTAACTGAATTTTTTAGTACCCCTACTTCCACTTCCCGGGTGCTGCCACAGGCTTGCACCACCACACCTGGTACTCCTGAGCTAGGGATCAAATGAGACTGGTTGAATATCTTCTCGTTTCCTGTCTTGTAACTCTAGAGAGCTTTTATAGGATTTGATTAAAAGTTTTATAAGCTGTTTAATACTTAAAGTTAGAAGAGACTGACTGTACACATGGTCTAGTTTGGATGTGTTGGCTCGTGCCTGTAATCTTAGCACTTGGGAGGGCTGAGACAGAATTGCCCCAAGTTCAAGGCAAACATGGGTTATTGAGACTCCTGTCTTAGGAAATGATTATTAGGAGTAGACGCCATAATAGTTTAGATTAAGTAAAACTATTTAATCACAATAATTAGAAGTTGTTAAATTTTAAAATGTTTGGAGTGAATTTTATTTTAAATGTGAAAATCTGTAATTAGGGATAGCAAGATAGTGCAGCAGGTAAAGATGCTTGCCGTCATGCCTGGGTGTGATTTCTGAAACTTAAATGGTATTAAGACATAACTAGCTGGGCGTGGTGGCGCACGCCTTTAATCCCAGCACTCGGGAGGCAGAGGCAGGCGGATATTTGAGTTCGAGGCCAGCCTGGTCTACAAAGTGAGTTCCAGGACAGCCAGGGCTATACAGAGAAACCCTGTCTCGAAAAACAAAAACAAAACAAACAAACAAACAAACAAAAAAGACATAACTAGACTCCCATAGGTGTCCACGTGTGTACTGTGGCACACTCATGCACAGACAAATATTTTAAAACTGCTATTAAAATGGCAGAATTAGAATATTTAAATTATGCTCTGAAACCACCCAAAGGTAGTAAATGCTGTTGGTTATCGAAAACAAGCTCCTGATTCAAAGTGCAGAGCACTGGTGTATAAAAATAATAATTGATTCAATTTGCTTAGTAATGAAGGTAAAAATAGATATCAGCAAAGCAGTTGGTGTCACAAGTATTTACTGGACAGCTCCTACAGATGCTTGGAAGCTTTTAGAAGAATTACAGCTGTGACATTTAACCTGCTCTCCTAAGACCTAAGATATTATTGGTCACAATTGATGTAGTAAGGGAAATACAGAACAGTAGGTACTGGTATAAAAAATTGGGGAACATTTGAGTATGAAATTCACACCAAATACTGAATTTACCTAATTTAAGGTTATTTCCATTTTGTGGAGGCAGAGTGGTTTCCTGGGAAAGCATATAGGACTTAATAATTGGGAAGCCTGACTCCTGGTCCTGACTGACACTTGGGGCCCATGTGCACTGCAGTCTCCTCTTTGAGCATTGAGCCGCACGTGTAAGAGGAATGCTGGAGAAGCTCGGTGAGCTCAGCTCTCCGAGTGTACAAACTATATTTTATGAGCTATCCTAGGATGAAAGATGGCCTCATCAAGCATGGGCTGGAGGATCTCTGCTGAAGCATGTTTAGCATGCAGAAGACCTGGGTTTAATTCCTACCACCACCTGCAAAAAGTGACCACAGTATTCTTTTTTTATATATATATATATTTTATATATATATTGTCTGTTTAAAATATTTAGAAGTCCATTAATTAAAATGCTCATCTCATTTGTCCCATGGTGGTTTAGTATCTACTTCCACCTTACTGTCCCACTAGGCATAGAAGTAGACTTCCCACACTGCTTAGATTCCAAAGTACTTCATGGCCCCAAAGAAAATGCACCGTTCTTCAGGTCCCCTCAGTCATAGTAATGTCATCCTATTCAATTAGAGGTGGCAGAGGCTGGCCTGGCTCCAAAAGAAGACTGTCAATTCCTCTCCCTGTCTGTGTCCACGCTCGGCAGGATGCTTCCTCGCGCCCACCTCTCTCCCCCTTGCTGTGACTTTGGCTTCCGCCAGATGTCACACCGCTGCTTGTCACCGCCCAGACTCTGTAGTCGCTGATTTTGTTGTTTCAGTGTGTTTGTCACAACTGTTCTCCTTAGCTGTAAAATTTATGGAATTTCAAGCACTTGTTAATCACTACAGTGTTTCTTTTTCCTGATAGAGGAAACAGACAAGGAGTCGTATGCACAAAAGTTAGAAGGAAGGGAATGGTCCGTCTGATTTAAGTAAGTGTCTGTGTATGATACACACTCTCCACTTCCAAAAGGGTAAGAATCTCAGGAGAATGGAGCCTAGTTCTATAATTCTCAGGGCTGCAGAGATACTTTTGCAGGAAGAAGTTCATAAAAGATACACTTTATGGATGATACCCAGTTAAATGTTATCCCTTTGGCCACCATAAGAAGGTAGATAATTATATTGTCTGTGATAGCATCTTCTTGATTTATGTATTATCTTCAAATCTTAAAAATGAGCAGGTGGGGGTACTTAGGTTTTGATATTACTGCATATCAGGCATTACACTGGGTGCTTCACATGTATTTAAGCCTCAGGAAAATTTAGAATGGCCTGGATCTCTTCACTTGGTAAATAAGCTTATCATGTCTGACCCCACCCCTACCCCCACCCCAACACATGCACCTGGAATAAGAGGTTCATTTATTCTTCTGTTTTTTTGGTTTGGTTTGGTTTTGGTTTTTTTGTTTTTGAAGATAGAGTTTCTCTGTGTAGCCCTGGTTGTCCTGAAACTCACTCTGTAGACCAGACTGCTTTGAACTCAAGAGATCTGTGTGCCTCCACCTCCACCTCCACCTCCACCTCCACCTCCACCTCCGCCTCCTGAGTGCTGGAACTACAGGTGTGGAACACTACCTCCTGGCCCAGAGGCAACATTTTTTAATTGAGTATGGCGATGCATGTCCATAATCCCCACATTGGAGAGATGAGATAATGTTTACAAGTTCAAGACCAGCCTAAGCTACCTGGTGAGTTTCAGAGCAGCCAGGGCTATATAACAACATCCTCCCTCCTGTCTCTATCTGCTTCCCAAAAAGAGAAAGGCAACATTTTTGCAATATCTTAGTCCAGAGGCTGAAAGCTATTTTTAAGTCCCCACAATGATATATTTTATTTTTTTCCTTTATATATTATACACAATTTAAAACCAAACATGTTGGTGTTTATAAACCATTGGTGGTGATTCTCAGACTATTATTAAGGAGTGTGGGTTCATTTACAAGATGGACAGTTGAATATTTGCATTGTTTAAAATATATACAACATTCCATCTCAGCCTTCACTATAGAACATGTCTAGTGATCTAATGCACAGGTCTTTACTGGCAGACCTCTTAACTTTGTCTAGGTCTTTGACAGAATAGAGATTACTTGCTAAAAGACAGGATTTTAGGTCCTGTTATTGGTGTTTGCACTTCTCAAATAGTTAGGCTGATTCTTCCATGTGATACTGCACAAGGAAAAGTACATAGGCTAGAGAGTGATGCTGGATGCTTAGGATAGACACGTCTACAGGAGACAGCATGGAAATGCTTAATATGTTTCCACTAGGTTTCCAAATGTCAGGTCACTTTTTTTTTTTCTGGGGACCTAGGGTAGACTGACCATAACACTGTCAGTAAGATAACACTGTGTCTAATATCTCTGTCAACCTTAGGGCGTGAGTAAGGAATCTGAAAGGAAAGGCTAAGAAACTTTTTGGTTTTTGTTTTGTTTTGTTTTCATGACAAGGTTTTTCTGTGTAGCCCTGGCTGTTGTGGAACTCACTCTGTAGACCAGGCTGCCCTTGATTGAACTCATAGATCATTTGCCTACCTCTGCCTCCCAAGTGCTGACACTGAGGTGTATACCACCACGGTCCCCTGAGACAACGAAACTTCATTTACTGCTTTACTTGCATGTTCCAGGTAATGCGCTGGGCACTTTGAGTAAACATCTCTCTAAGTCCTTTTTTAAAGATCCATCCTGGAAGGAGTTTACCTTGTGTCAGGAGTGCTTGGGCTTCCTAATGACTTTTAATTTCATAGATTAGTTTATTTCCTTGATAGTAATATCTGCCACTTATCAGGCCTGTACCTGTGCTCTAGATACTTGTCATGCATTATCTCTGACCCTTCACTGCAGCCCTTTGTACTAGGCCTCATTTTAGTTGAGCTTCTAGAATTCAGACTTTTTCTAAAGTAACACATACACTAAGAGAACCAGAATTCAAACTCATGTCCAGGACTTTGTTACACGGCCTGTTTCTTCCTGAGTTGTTTGTTGTTGTTGTTGTTGTTGTTGTTTTTGCAATTAGTTTCCTCTTTATATAGTACATAATGTTTAACTTGCTTCCTAAGGTTTTTTTTTTGTTTTTTTTGTTTTGGTTTTTTTTTTGAGACGGGGTTTCTCTGTATATCCCTGGCTGTCCTGGAACTCACTTTGTATACCAGGCTGGCCTCGAACTCCAAAATCCGCCTGCCTCTGCCTCCCGAGTGCTGGGATTAAAGGCGTGCGCCACCACGCCCAGCTTCAGCCCATTCTTTTGCCTTGTTAAAGGCCGGGCCTTCCTAAGCTTTTTATCCTTAGCAACTCATGTCTAGAGGGAGGTTGGACAGAGAAGCAACAGATAGGCCTGCTTGCTTATGGAGATGCAGACAGTTGACCTGCTTATGGAGATGCAGACAGTTGACTTGAACTTGAAATGCTTCTCTGAAATGGGGCTTTGGGGCTGGAGAGAAGGCTTAGTAGTTAAGAGCACTGTTTTTGGCAGAGGACCTGGTTCAGCTCTTAGCACCCACGTGGCAGCTCACAACTGTCTGTAGCTCCACTTCCAATGGATCCAATAACCCTCTGACCACTAGGGCTCTTGTCTACATGTGCTGCACACACATACACTCAGACACACACACACATATTTAAAATAAATATTTTAAAAGAAAAAATAGTGTCCATCACATCTTTGCTTTGATTTAGTTGTTTTCTTAATGTTTGCTTGTAATATTAAGCATTATCCATACATAATAAATAAAGCGTGAGATGTTTTCTCTGGTATGTGAGGACTGCTTATTAGCTACAGGCTGTATACCTATATGTCATTGAACAAGACAGAAGTACTCCTGCCTTCATAGAATTTATAATATGTCAAATATTTGTGAATAGGTGAATTGTATACTGTTTCCCCTCATCACACCACAAGAAGTCACACTTGTGTAAGTTGTTGAATAGAAGTACTATAGGAACTTAGAGCTATTAACTTTTGTGTAGAACCATTCAGAATAGCACACAAATGAATTACTTAGAATTGATCTAACTTCAGGAAAAGTGACAACATACAAAAATTTGTTTGAAAGTTAAAGAAAAAACTAAGAAACTAGTATAAGTCAAAAAGTCTTAGACGGAGCATTGTCAGAATTTCTGAAACCGCAAGTTGTTACACAGATGTATTGACTTAATTAGTCTAGATAACACCACTTATTTATGCTTCAACATCTCACACATGCAAAAGTTGGTAACTCGAAGTCACACAATATTTGTGAGTTATCTTCTATACCACAAGTTGTAGTTTCTAACTACCAACTTCACTGAGTGTATATAAGATGCTTAAGCATAAATAAATTATATTATGCAGCTCAAGTGAGAAACACAGTTGCTTCCGAACTTGTGTTTGCATGGGGTTTCTTATAAAATCTTCTGGTGATGACTCTTAAATAACGTGAATTGTTCTGACACGATTTAATCTCATACTGTGGGCAACAGCTTCATTAGATAGAATACTTCTGGACTTTGCTGCTTGAAGCCTCTTTGAGTGTCTATGGATTCCTAATATACCATACAACTTTGTAAAACTGTTTTGGTTAATTTTCCTGAGGGTATTCTAGCTGCATGGAGTTGGGAAGGGTGAGTTGTATGCTTAGAGGAAAGAGTAAACTTACTCTGTGATAGGTAAGAAGTTTATCTTGCCAGGTGGCAGAGGCAGGCAGATCTTTGTGAGTTCAAGGCCAGCCTGGTCTACAGAATGTGTTCCAGGACAGCCAAAGCTACACAGAGAAACCCTGTCTGGAAACAACCCCCCCCCCCAAAAAAAAAAAAAAAAGGAAAAAGGAAAGAAAAGAAACAAAGAAACAAACTGTATCATAAATTCTCTTGGAGATGCTAATTGAAGACACTTGGCTATTCTTTATCTCCCTATCCCCAATTTGTCTCCTAATTTTAACTATAAGACCATCACAATATTCTGTCTGTGAGAATTTCTAGTACTGCTTTCACACTTTATATATATTTTTTATTTTTATCTTTAGCTAACTTTTTTTTTTTTTTTTTTTTTCTGAGACAGGGTTTTTCTGTATAGCCCTGGCTGTCCTGGAACTCACTTTGTAGACCAGGCTGGCCTGGAACTCGGAAGTCTGCCTGCCTCTGCCTCCCAAGTGCTGGGATTAAAGGCGTGCGCCACCACGCCTGGCTCTCTTTAGCTAACTTAAGCAGAGCTTTTGTTGTTGTTCAAAGTATGAGTTATCACAAGGTTAGGATGTAGCTAACATACTAGAAATGTAGGTAATGTCCCCGCCCCAAGCACAGTTCCAGAGCACAGCCGAGTACAGCACACCTAACTGGGCTGTGACGAGCCAGCCGTTCTTTTCCCAGAACTCCTCACTATTAATGGCAAAATCTTATTTTTGTGAGCTGTCTACTATTTTATTCCATGGATAGGCACCTGTTTGGAACTTGGAGCTCATGTCATTTTCAAGGGACATTAGCAACTCTTCCTACTTAGCAGCACAGCTGGGCTAGTAGGATTCCAGTATTCATGGGCTCTACCAGGAGTGTCTTCAAGCCACCAGGTGCCCGTATTGATCAGTGTGCAAAGACTGTGTAGTGTCCCTTTTGGAGCCATTGCTTGTTCCAATATCACGTTCCATGGTGTTTCATTTTATTGAACACATGCATAAGTATGGAGCTGGGCACAAACCACAGACAAGGCTTCACTGATGCCACTGAAGCAGACACAAGAACAAACACAAAGAAAACCCACAAAATGGGATTCCCACCACTAGTGCCTGGAGCGTAGACAGGATGAATTTAATATGGCAAATACTCACTGATACAGAAAAAGTAATTATTCCTTTGGAAATGAAAGCAGACTTAGTCAATTCACTGTAATAACTTGTGGTTTTACACTTGTAGGTAATATGAAGGACAAATATTAAATGCAGGTCACAACCATTTTTTAATTTGTTTCATTGATGAAAAGTAGATTTTATTCATCTTAAAGGAGTCTTGTTATATTAGAAAGATGTTGGGCTAATGGGATGGATGGCTCAGTAGGAAAAGGTGCTTGCTGACAAGCCTGATAACCTGAGCTCAGTCCCAAAACCCACATGGTAGAGGGAGAAAGCCAACCCCACAGAGCTGTCTTCCAACCTCTACTGACACACAAATACAATAAGTAAGTGGAGTTTTCCAAAAGGAAAAGAAAAATATTGTACATGCACACATATATATGATAAATAAATGCAGTTTGTGACTCCAACTTAAATATTTGAGATGGTTTGATACCTTGTTTTGTGATCAAGGCTTTAGGTGGTATGAGGTATTTGGTTTTGTTTTGTTTTTGTAAGTGAGCTATGCCTCATTGGGTTGCCCTGACTGGCCCCGGGCCTGAACTCCTGGGCTCATTAGCTAGCTTATTTTGAATGACATGATTGGACTCAGTCTCTGGCCTGACACATAATTGTGTTTGTTGGTCTCTGTTGTTGTTGTGTTGTTGTTGTTATAGTTTTAGTTGTAATTGTTTGAAATAGCGTCTCAATTTGTAGCCTTGACTTACCTGGAACTTACAGAGAGATCTGCCTGCCTTTGCCTCCCAAGTGCTGGGATTGAAGTGTAGGCCATTATTCCAGGTTCCAGTGAAACCAAGAAAAGAATGACCCAGGAACATCCAAGCCTTTGAAGTGGTTTCATATTAGGCTCTAAACACCCTCTCTCTCTCCCTCTGTGTGTGTGTGTGTGTGTGTGTGTGTGTGTGTGTGTGTGTGTGTGTGTGTGTTAGAAGATAACTTGTGGGCTGGTGAGATGGCTCAGCGGGTAAGAACACCCGACTGCTCTTCCGAAGGTGATGAGTTCAAATCCCAGCAACCACATTACAACCACCTGTAATGAGATCTGATGCCCTCCTCTGGTGCGTCTGAAGTCAGCTACAGCGTACTTATGAAGAATAATAATAAGAAAAAAACGAATCCTTGGACTGGAGAGACCAACCAGAGCGAGCGGGGCTGTCTGGAGCGAGCAGAGCCGAACGGGGACGGCTGGAGCGAGCAGAGACGGCCAGAGCGAGCGGGGTCGAGTGGAGCGAGCGGGGTCGAGTGGAGCGAGCGGGGTTGACCCGAACAAGGGGAAAAAAAAAAAGAAGAAGATAACTTGTGGGAGTCAGATTCTAGGGATCAAACTCAGATCATCAGGCCTGGCTGTAAGTCAGCTCCCTTACCTCCTGAGCCTTGTCGACTCTCCATACCAGCTTCTTTTTCCATAGGCTTTAAGTAGAAACAAAAAGGCTTTTTGCTTTACCTCTAACAATACTAGCAGTCCTCCAGGTAGGTGTTATTTGTATTGCCACTGTGATTTAGTCAGTGTTCTTATTTGTCAAGAGCTCTCATCTCCACTTTGCTGTGTGTTTCCTTTGCAGACCCCATATCATGTGAACCTCCTCTTGGCTGGCTATGACGAGCATGAAGGGCCAGCACTTTACTACATGGACTACCTGGCAGCCTTGGCCAAGGCTCCTTTTGCAGCTCATGGCTATGGTGCCTTTCTGACTCTCAGCATCCTTGACCGATACTACACACCGAGTAAGTACTAGAACTCTAGGGAGAGTGCAGTGCACAGCCCTGCCCTTAGCTCTTCTCAGTCTTGGAGTTGGCTGGCTATGCCCTAGGTAGAGGACAGCTCCTCTCTGGAAGCTGTCCTCTCTTTTGTGGATCAGTGCAGTCTTCAAAAACCTTATTGATAAAAGTCTTCCTGGCCACCAAAATAAGATACTCCTTGTCTGGTGCTGGGTTTTGCCTTGCTTTAAGTTAGATGCTGGAGTAGATGTCAGCGTGATGAGAGCTTTTCTCTCCGGTTCTCTAGCTTCCCTCTCGTTCATTCTGCTCCCTAGGTGATTGTTAACATCTCAGCTGTAGAAAGTGAGCCAAGCAGTTTATGTCTATGTTTTGAACTTGTAAGGACTTCTTTGTTTAAACATCAAAGCTTTTGAAGACCACTCTCTCCTGCATATAAAATTGTTTCTTCCCTTCTATCTAAACTGACAGCTTGACAAAACTTGGGATAAGCAGTGTTTTTGTGCTGAGTTCTGTCTTCTGACACCAATCTCATGCTCCTCTGTAGCCACTATGGACAGAGAGGACTTAAATCCAGCTGTCACAGGCTAGTACTGCAGCAGTTAACCACTCTCTCCTTACGCTCCCATCTCTCTGTCAGCAGCATGACAACTGGCACAGTCTTTTCTTTTGGTGCTGCCCTCATACTCAACCTCAGCCATGCTAGAGCTCCAGGCCACGTCCTGAAAAGAATTAGCCTGGCCTCCTGGTGACTGTCTCCTGATTTGGCATCTGTCAGTAATACAGCTGATTCCCCCACCAAAATAATCAGCAGCCACCCTTGAAGCCTAATGCATAATATGTCATCCCAGTTAGCCATGCCTACCAACAATCCCTTTGGATCCCGTCTAGAAGTCCCAAGCCCATCCTCTTAATTGTCTTCCCATTGTTAAGCTGAGACCCAGCTGGGAGAGTAAGGATGGAACTCCAGCCTTGTCCTCCCTCTCCCTGACTTGCAGCTGGCAAAGGCAGATGGAATTGATTTAAGCCCTGGACTAAAGGATTGGTGAGGGTGAGCCATGAAAAAGAGGGGCTGGCTGCTGGACTTCTGCAGAGGCAGGTCCAGGCTGGGAGACAGAATTCCGTCATGCTTACCCTCCTCTGTAGCAAATCAATTTGTAATGGCTCTCGACCGTGGGAGCACTGGGTCTGGGGCGCCCTCCTCTGCATGTGGAGTAAGACGGTCGTAGGCTAGAAAGCTGGACATGTTTTGTCTTTTCCAATTGTGTAGCACCCCGACCTGAGGAAGCTGAAACAAGCTGCTGAGTGCTGGACACAGACAGCCTTCAGTGCTCGGCCTCTGTTTTCTCTTTCAGCTATCTCACGTGAGAGGGCAGTAGAGCTTCTCAGGAAGTGTCTGGAGGAGGTGAGTAGCTCCCAGGGGGTCCTGGAGGGATGGCTTCTCTCAGTCTGGAGTACCATTCCTGATCTTGGCTGCTTTTTTTTCTGCTCCTTGCCAGAAGGTAGTAATAAGTACCCTCTGACCAAATGTGAACTTGCTACCAGTGATGGAGGCTGATGTGGGTGATGGGCTTATTCTCTCATGGGTCACTGCCTCATTAATGCCAGTTTTACAATTTAATTACAATTAAATTAAGTTAATTACAACTCCTTTCTGGATCATCCAGACTAGTGATTCTCAAAATTCACTGCATGTAAGAATTATCTTGGGGGAACTTTCCTTTTCCCTGGTCGGCCCCAGCACCCAGTTCTGAATCTTCTGTAGATAGGTAGAGACTGAGTCTCTGGTTTTAACTGGCAACCAAGTGATTTTAATATAGGTGATAATCAGGCCCTTGCTGTAAGAGACAGTCTGGACTTTAGACACTCCCTGTTGTGCCACCTAGAAACTCTACTCCTTTAGCAGTGCATTTGGATGACCCTGGAAAGCACTGGGAAGTTTTGGGTCAGAGGTAGAGAAAAAAATCTTTGTTTTGGGAGGCCAAGGACCCCAAATCTGATGGTTGCATTAAGAGTGTAAGGATACAGGATAAAGTGGCCAAAACTCGCCTTGTTAGACTTTGTCATTGTTTTATTTTTCTCATAGCTTAAGAATGGGAATGAGCCGGGCGTGGTGGCGCAAGCCTTTAATCCCAGCACTGGGGAGGCAGAGGCAGGCAGATTTCTGAGTTTGAGGCCAGCCTGGTCTACAGAGTGAGTTCCAGGACAGCCAGGGCTACACAGAGAAACCCTGTCTCGAAAAATAAAACAACAACAACAAAAAAAATACCAAAATAATGGGAATGAAGTAAGTGTCCAGTGCGAGCAGGGTGAGCACAGGTCAGAGCATTGGCTGCTGGGTTCAGTTTGCCTTGTTACCTCATTAAGTCTACACCACAGCCCCATTCCCTCTTCCTCTTTTTAAATCTCCTTTCCTCAGATGATGGGGGTCAGTCTCTGTGTTTCTTAGCCATTCAGCTGAGAGACAGTATTACCCACAAATATTCTAAGAGGTAGCCAGGAAGAAGACACTATAATATCAGGTGGTCTTGAAATTTTATATCCCTTAAATCTTAAAAATTAAGAGTCAGGCATGGAAGTACATGCCTTTAGTCCCAGCAGTCAAAAATCACAGAGGTGTGTGGGTGAATTTTTCTGTGCTGGAGGCCAAGTTGGTATACATAGCAAATATCAGGCCAACCAAGGTTACAAAGTGAGTCCTTGTCTTAAAAAAAAAAAAAAAAATTTAAAGGAAACCATTGTTTGCTTATTGTCACTCTTTCTTGAACTTTGACCTTGATTCTAGATAAGAGCCGACAGCCAGAAAGAGCTGTGGAAACGAAATAGGCTGTTATTCCCCGTCCTCAGCTGCAGAGGAGATGGACATGAGGGAGGGTGGCCAGAAGCCTGAGGTCATTTCCAGATAGTCTCCCAGGGAAGTAGATGGAAAGCCAATGTCTTCTGGAGGCTCTTAGAGAGGTGTTTAGCAAGGGCAGCCACAGAAGTGGAGATTTCTGAGCTGTACTTCTCAGTAGTCAGCTTCCATGTGTGTAGACTGTTCCTCTAGAACAACTTTTACCTGGACTAGGAGGGCCAGGATTCTGTGGACAGCATCCCAGCATCCCTGCAGCTACACACACAGACACACTAAAGCCCTTCTCATGCAGGGAAATGACTTCATAAAAACTGTTGTGACCTACTATCGCAGCCCATGTGGGTCCAGACTTGGTTCTTAGTTCCTTGCTAGCCACTACCTGAAGACTTTTTAAAGAGGCAAGTGTGTTCTTGTAAGCTGATTGGTATCAGGCTGTGGGGATGAACGTTGGATTGTCTTGTGCACTAGCTGACAGACTGACCAGAGGCAGGCAGGCTCACAGCTACATTTCACAGACCTTGGTCACTTCCTTCCAGTCAGCTCCAGCTACTACTGTCTAGACGCTCTTCCATGACATAGCACCAGCTGCTCCTACTACAATATTGGTTTGGTTTCACAAAAAGAGAGGTTTTACACTTGTTATTTTCTCTTAGAACAGAGCCTGCCACATAGTTAGTATTCAGTAAATGTTTGCTGACAGATTTCTTTCATGTCCTTGCAGCTTCAGAAGCGCTTCATCTTGAATCTGCCCACCTTCAGTGTCCGGGTCATCGACAAAGATGGCATCCACAACCTGGAGAACATTGCCTTCCCTAAGCGGGACTCCTAACGTCACATTCTTCCCTCCACTCACCAGGGAACTTTTTTGATGGGCTACTTTTATTTTTTTTCTACTCTTTTGCCGTTCACTCTTGATAGATGGTTAATTCAAAATAAAGCTGAATATAGCTAAATTGAGCTTTCTGGTTTTGGCCTTGGTTTACCCAACATCACAGTACAGAGGAACTGAAATGATGGTCGTAGTCTTGCCAGGATGCTCCCTCCTGTCTCCTAATGAGCTAAGTGGCTTTGCCATCTTAGCCCCTCATTCTGCTCACTGCCCAGCTTCTTTCCTCCAGCTCTTTCAGTCTCTTACTTTTTATCTAAAGCTATGGATCTTTTTGCCTTTAAACTTAAATCTTTTTTGTTGGCCAGACATGATGGCACATGCCTTTAGCCCTAGCACTTAGAAGTCAGAGGTAGGTGGACTTCTGAGTTTGAGACCAGCCTGGTCTACATAGTGAGTTGTAGGGCAACCAGGCTCATGTAGATGGATCCTGTCTCAAAACAAGAAAGAAAGGAAAAGCTGTGTTGTGTTGAAATATGTATGTGCAATGTGGGGGCCATAGGACAACCTTGGGTGTTAGTCTCAGGAATAGACAGTCTGCCTCGCACCAACAATCCATGTTTGATTTTATTAAAAACAGGTATTCTTGGGCTGAGACTCGGGTTGGTGAGGCAAGCATTTTACCAACCAAGCTATGTCCCCAGCCCTTAAATCTTGTGTCAACAGTGCAAAAACAGCCAGAAAGTATCTATCCTATTTTACTCTGATCACTTTCTCAGAGGACATTTCAGCTATTCATTTCTTACGTGTTTCTTTGTTGAGACGTGATCTCATGTAACCCAGACTGGTCTTCAACTCTGTGTTCAAGAAGGGTGATCTTCAACCCTTTATTGTATTCTTCTTTCTCTACTTTCCAAAAACTGGGATATAGGCCTGCTTCACTCAAGTACTCAGTCTTTGTACTTGGGAGTGTTGGCAAAGGGAATATCAGGGTGGATCCCAGAGCTTGGCACTGGTAGCCCCCTGGCCACTGAGCCCCATCCACTATCCTCCTTTTACTTCTGTTTTGTGGCAAAGGCTTGCTAGTTTCCCTAAGCCTTGAACTAGCTATGAAATTCAGGCTGGCCGCTTCCTGCCTCTGCCTCTTCAGCAGCTGGCACTATGGGCTTTTGCTATCAGGCCCAGCTCACTTGCCTGCTTGCCCATATGCCTTTAATTTTATGTCTATGGATATATACCTGCATGGGCATCATGGTTGAGCCTCGTGCCAGAGAAAGACATTGAATCCCTGTGAGTGGAGTTTACAGATGGTTGAGCTGTCCTGTGTGGGTCCTGGCAATCAAGCCCAGGTCCTCTGGAAGAGTAGCTAGTGCTCTTAACTGCTAAGCCACCTCACCAGCCCAGGTCCTGAGTTCTTCCCTGTTTTTAAAGATATAAGTCGAAGCTGAGCAGATGATTCCTAAGATAAGAGCACTGACTGTTCTTCCAGAGGACTCAGGTTCAATTCCTAGCCACCACATAGCAAGTCATAATTGTCCATAACTCCAGTTCCAGGGACCTTACTCCCTCATGCATGTAAAATAAAAATGATTAAATTATTTACAAAATAAACAAATACGAGTAAACACAGGGTGGCCTGGGAGTAGAGTGCCTGCTTAGCAAGAATCAGGCTTTGGTCTGCAGCATCGCACACAAAAATGAAGGCTGCTCATAACATAAAAGTGTTGGTTGGCTTTTGTTTCTGAGTTTGAGGCCAGCCTGGTCCACAGAGGTAGTTTTAGGACAGTCCAGATTATACATAGAAACCCTGACTCAAAAATACTACTACTACCGTATATAGCTAGGTTTTTGGTTTGCCCGAGAGAAGCATCTCCTATTTCTGAGATTGCTGTATGTCTTTCATACAGTACTGAAGGCAACGTCAGTTCTGGTGCCTTACAGGCTTCTTTATGCACTGATGGTAAGTGCTTAATGTAGTGAGAACTGGGCAGAGAGGTGAGTCACATTACAAGCTATTCCACCTCCAACATCACATGAAGAGCTTTGAACCTTCTGCTGGGTCTCCAGATCTTTAGGTATCTGCCTGCATAGGTGCTTCTCATTGATCCCTGGGTAGGGCCCTGTTGAAATGTATCCTATAAAATGGTTGAAAGAGGACTTAGTTGATAGTGGTCTTGAGCATTCTACTCAGTGATCCATGTATGTAGTGATATACTACATACTAGAGTGAAGTGCTCAGTAAACACAGTCATTGCTAACCATGGTCCACAAACAGGATGCACCAGGAGTGAAAGGCTCACTGCCTTTCAATGTGCATGTCCCCAGGGCAGCATCATGCAAATCCTGATTGATTCTGAGCTTGCATTGCACAAGGAGAAGGTATAACTCTGTTTTCAGTCATCTTTTCTCTGAGGCTAATCCCAGCTAGTCAGAAGCTGAAGTGCTTAGATACATAGGAAGTGAGGAAGGGAGAGCCAAGCACTCAGACTCCATTGGAAACTCACAGTCTGCACTACTGCTTCTGCAGAGCGATGATCCTCACCATATGCTGGCACAGCAGAGGCTGAGGGCTGAACGGGAGGGAGGCCCCCCTCCCCCTACTGGGGTCAAGCCTGAGGCCTTTCTGGGGCAGGCCTATGAGGGAGACTTGGTTCAAAAAGCTATCAACAATCTAAAATTTTGGGACATCACAGGCATCAGACAAGTTTCTCAGCTATTAATTTTCTCCTAACATAGGACTGATGACTATCTGGACTTTTCCTTGGGAAAAATTACCCAGAACTAGAAAGTTGTTGAAAGAATGGTTTTGGGCTGGAGAGATGGCTCAGCAGTTAAAGAGCGCTGTTCTTCGAAAGGTCCTGAGTTCAATTCCCAGCAACCACATGGTGGCTCACAACCATCTGTAATGGGATCTGATGTACTCATCTGGTGTGTGTCTGAAGACAGCTACAGTGTATTCATATAAATAATAATAAATATTAAAGAAAAATCAGTTTCTTCTGTTTACCAATGTTTGATTGATTTATTACTATATTACTGGCCAATATTGTATAAGTACTATATGTACCTCATTTACTTTCAACCTCACATAGTCTTAGAGTTTGCTTGCTTGTTTGTTTGTTTGTTTGTTTATTGAGGCAGGGTCACTACATAGCTCTGACTATCCTGGAACTGACTATATGTAGATCAGGCTGGCCTCAGACTCACAGAGATCCACCTACCTATTTCTCCTGAGTGTTGGCATTAAGTATATGTGCCACCATGCTTGGCACATCTTATTTTTTTAAAAAAAGATTTGTTTGTTTACGTTTGTTTGTTTATTATAAGTACATTGTAGCTATCTTCAGACACACCAGAAGAGGGCATCAGATCTCATTATAGATGGTTGTTAGCCACCGTGTGGTTGCTGGGATTTGAACTCATGACCTCCGAAAGAGCAGTCAGTATTCTTAGCCTCTGAACCATCTCTCCAGTCCCAGCATTCTCTTCATTTTAATACTCAAATGTCTTGCCAGACCAAAAGTTTTGGTTAAAGGAGGGTATATGTCTGCATTCTCATATTCTTTTGTATGTATAGATTATGGCTAAGACACATTGAAGGCTCACTTGGTAGAGTTCTTGTCTAGCATAGAGAAGGCCCTGGGGTTGTCTCTAGTACTGCATAAACCAGGTATATGGTAGTATTCCCAGCTCTGGAATGTGAGTCAAGGGAGTCAGGCATCCTCAGCTGCATAGTGAGTTGGAGGCCAGCTTGGGTTACATGGGATCCTTTCCAAAACAAAACAATGTCTTGAGACAGTAAGGGACATCCTTGGATTCTTAACTGAGACCACAACATCCTTGTCTAACAATGCATGTGCAGATACTAGGGGAAGAACAGCCCAGGCAAAGGGAACAGTATGAGCCATGACCCTGACCCATGATGCTTGAGAAGTAGAAATTAGTATGGCTGCTGTGAAGTGAGCCATGAAGAGAATTGTTGGTGAGGGTGGAGAAGCCAGCCATCCAGCCATGTCCGGCTCATTGCATAGCACAGCCTGAGGATGGAGTCACACTAGTGAGAACACCAGTTGGGAGGCTGTTGTAGCAGGCCTGAGGAGGAATGGCAGCAGCGTGACACCACAGGCTGCTGTTCAGAGACAGCACACACACACATACACACACACACACACACACACACACACACACACACACACACGGCATAGAAAGCCCCAACTGGAGTGAAGCAGTCTAGAGAGACATTGGCCCCCAAGGACCGAGGTTTGGAGGTCAAGTGGGAAAAAGATCAGGCAAAGGAGATAGAATGGGACCTGGCCAGTGAGATGAAACCAGGAAAAGCTGGGGCCACACAGTATTCCAAAAGAGACCAAGCGCCCCGGTGCGGCACACCTGCATGCAGCTCCACAGAGGCCAGCCTGAACTAAGTGATAACCTGTCCCCAAAACAAGGCTTAATTGTTTTATTTATTTACATTCTTCACCCTGCCCCCCCACCCTTTGTCTCTGAGAGGGTGCTCCCCCACCCCCACCCTCCAGATCCCCCTTCCCTGGGCATCGAGTCTCTACAGAATTAGGCTCATCCTCTCCCAGAGGTCAGACAAGGTAGTCCTCTACTACATTTGTGCCAGGGGCCCAGACCAGTCTATGTATGTACTCTTTGGTTGGTGGCTCTAAGGGGTCCGGATTAGTTGACACTGTTGGTCTTCCTATGGGGTTGCCAGCTCCTTCAGCTCCTTCAGTCCTTCCCCTAACTCTTTCATAGGAGTCCCTGACCTCAGTCCAGTGCTTGCCTATGAGTATCTGCATCTGTCTCAGTCAGCTTCCGGTAGAGTCTCTCTAAGGACAGCCATGCTAGCTAGGCTACTGTCTGCAAGCCCAGCATAGCATCAGTAATAGGATTACTAAGTATTACTAATGAGTAGTGGTGCTCACCCATGGGATGGATCCCAAGTTGGGCTGGTCACTGGATGGCCTTTCCTTCAATCTCTGCTGTTTGTCCCTGCATTTCTCTTAGACAGGAACAATACTGGGTCCAAAAAATGTGAAGGTAGGTTGGTGACCCCATTCCTCCGCTGGGGGCCCTATCTATCTCCTAGAGGTGGTCTCCAGGTTCCATCTCTCCACTGTTGGGCACTGTGGCTAAGGTCATCCCCATTGAGTCCTGGGAGCCTCTCACATCCCACACATGTCTCTGGGACTTTCTAGAGGTTCCCCAAACCACAGCTGCATATTTCCATTCATTCTCCTGGCCCTCTGGGCTTCTCTTCTGTCCCCACCCTCCATACTTTTTGGTTAGTCACATCAAATCACAAAAAAAAGGCTGCTTTAGCTTTGACATGATCGTTGATGGCCATGCTAAGCAGATATAAACAGACTGGCAGGGCAAGAGTGAGTTGAGAGTTGGGAGTGAGGAGATAAAAAAAGGGATGGAGCAACCTTTCAAAAGATTTAACCCTTCGGACAGTGGTGGTACTGGCCTTTGATCTCAGCACTAGGGAGGCAGAGGCAGGAGGATCTCTGAGTTCGGGCCAACCTGGTTTACAGAGTTCAAGGACAGCCAGGGCTACACAGAGAAACCCTGTCTTGGAAAAACAAAACAAAACAAACAAGTTTACCTGCAAAAGAAAGAGGCTTTATGTTGTTTTTTACAGTGACTCCTAAGAATCGATGTGTTAGGTATGGTCTAGCGGGTGATTCCTTAGAGGGAAAGACTATCAGGAAAGATGTTTGGAGAGGGAAATCCTCAGGAAGAAGAGAGCGCAGCGTCTGCCCAGTTCAGACACACAGACATAAACAGTCACCTGTGTCTCAGACTGACTACCTATAGCCATGGCAATGCATTGCATTGACTACACAGACAGGCCTAACAAGTCTGTGTAAGATGCACACAGTATTCACACGTACACATGTACACACACACACACTCACACGGACTCCTGTCATCGGTACCCACACTCAGAAGGCCCTCCTGTCTGACATACCCTTCCTTCTCAGCACACTCATTGCCCTTTGTGAACAATAGCACCCACCATCTTTGCCCAGGTGGTGCATGAACAGAAGTCAGTAAAATGATTCCCCAAATCATTAGGATAAATAACTTGTTCTGGACTTTTTTAATTTTCAAATTTAATTAGATCATCGTATATAAATAAATAAGACAGGCAGCAACAGGACTGTGGTGCGCAGCCTGGTTCAAGTTCAGAGGTTTGTGCTGTGCCATCTTGTTCCTCGGGGGCTTCTTCAGCCTCTTGTCTCCAAGAGCCTGAAGGATCCGAAGAGCCCACTGGAACCTCCTTCTGGGTTCTGAGACTAGGAGACTGAAGTGAAGGTCACTAATTCTTCAATAGCACCTCTGATTTGTTATCAGCCTCGGGGTACCCATGGCTGCCCAGGCATCTCAGTGAGAAGGACTCTGTCCCCTGAGCCAGACTTTCCCATGCCAGTTTGTGTTAGGAGTCCTTACCAGAAACCACAGAAAGGCCTTCTTCTTTTACCCAACTATGTCCCACTCTGGGCTTCTGGAAAAATGTTCTCTCTGGCCTGACTAGAATCCCACAGTTTATCCCCCCAGGAGCCAAGGCCTTATATCTCGGGCTCTGGGAGTCACTTAGCTAGGGAACAAGAGCCAGTTACTTCCGATGCTTGGTATCCTTCTCTGAGGCCTTGGTTTCTCCATGCCCGCTGCCTGCACTGCTTAAAAACATCTTGTCCAGTCCTTTGAGCGACTCTAGCAGGTAGTTCTGGAAGGCCGTGAGAGCAGCGCAGATGGCAGGCCCCCCAAAGCCATGAGTGAGAAGGCTAAAGTGTGTCAGACAGCTCTGCACCCCAGGCTCCAGGATGAGTGCTGGACGGCTGTTGCCCAGTGGGGAGCGGTCCTGAGCCATCAAGTCTGCAAACTCCTTACAGATCTGCCTGGTGGGGAAAGAGAACAATCACAGGTTAGAAAACAAGGTTCTAAACTCAGGGGAGGACCTACTTGTTGACTTTTTGACACAGGATCTCTCTAGGTAGCCCTGGTTATCCTAGAACTCTATGTAGATTAGGCTGGCCTCAAACTAACAGAAATCTACCTGCCTCTGCCTCCAAAATGCTGGAATTCAAGGCATGCAGCACTTCACCCAGCAATTGGCTGGATTCCTTACATTATCTATACAGTTTGACCTTCCCAACTGCCTACAAGTATCGATCATATCATTTCACAAAAATGGAGATTGCCTTTCACAGACGTTAACTTAGCAGCTCATACCTATAGTAAACAGCACATGCTAATACCCTAATTTCTCTTCCTTAGATGTCCTGTTTATGGAATGCAACTCAACTGCCTATTAAAGTTTCTGTGATCCCTTCTTCCTCCCCAAACACAGTGCTTCTGTGAACACTTGTCTGTGAAGGTATGAGAACAGTCCAGAATCTGCCTTACATAATTAAACTAGCAGCAGATATTGATGCTTAGATCAATATCACATACATGGTATATGTCCTTTTATATCATCTCACAAATCTATACCATTACCCTCATCCTAAGGTTTCAGACACAATAGGTGACCTGCCAGAGTGACTGAGATGAGACAAACCCAGGTCCAGCCCATGGCTGTCCATTCCTTTGTGAGTCAGGTAAGGAGAACCCTCATCACTCGTCTTGGTGCCGGGCCACGTGTCTTAGACAAACTCGGGTCCCAAAAGCCCTTGATGAATCACGAGAGCTGATTCGTATTCATGAGTGGAGCGGGCTCCATTTGGACAGGCTCCGTTAGCCACAGGAAGAAGTTTTCCAGTACTTTGTATGGAATAGTCCTGTGAGGCAGGTTCCTTTCTGCCTAAAGGAGGAAGGCGCTGTGTGCAGGGTGCAGTTGTGATCTGAAGGCCACACCCACCAGGGCAGCTGACCTGGACGATGGAGTGCTCCTTATCCTCAGGGACGCTGGACTTTCGCCTACAGATGTTGTCCTCAGAATTTGTGACCTCTTCCATCCCTTTCTTCCCACCCCTCTGTTTTGTTTTGTTTTGTTTTTTCCCTGCAATGGAACAGCTAACATCCAAATAGTAGCTTTCCACAATTTAGATATTAAAAACCTCTCCTGAGATATGAAGATAGAGGTGACTAGGTCTTGGGGATAGAACCCTATTGATCAGTTGTTCTCAACCTTCCTAATGCTGTGACCCTTTAATACAGTTCCTCATGTTGTGGTGACCCCCAACCATATTATTATCCCATTGTTATTTCATAACTGTAATCTTGCTATGGTTATGAATTGTGATGTAAATATCTAATATGTAGGACATCTGATATGTGCCTCCAAAGGGGCGAAGACTCACAGGCTGAGAACCACTACTATACGTGCTCTTGGTACTCTTATAAAGAAGGCCAGGAAGATGCCTACTCCTTTTACTGTGTAAGAAAGCTGGCCCTCACCAGACACAGAAGCTGCCTGGATCTTGAACCATCTCCAGGACCGCGGGAAGTGAGCTGCTGCCCATCTCAGAGCATCTTTATTATAGCTACCCAAATGAACTAATGGTACATTTTAGTGGGATGCCAGCTTGCTAAACAGGCTCTGGGGCGCCTTTGGAGAACCTGATGTGATGGTAATGCGATAGCAGTGGGAGCCATTGATGACCTGCAGGTGACAGAGCACAGACAGGTTCTGGTGAAGGCTCAGGGGTGAGATAAAAAGTGTCAGCATGCCATCTGTGGTGAGAGAGGTGACAGTGGGACCTGCAGCAGGGTCACAGAGTCAGGAATAAAGGCCTCAAACAGAGTAACTCTTGTTGGGGAGCCTGGGACCTGTGCCAGGGTCTAGGGTGGTCACACCCATCATGTAGGTGAATGTAGCACCCATACAAGGTCTGTAAACCTATAGCTGGCACTTTATTTTATTTATTTTTATTTTTTTTTTATTTTTTGAGACAGGGTTTCTCTGTATAGCCCTGGCTGTCCTGGAACTTACTTTGTAGACCAGGCTGGCCTCGAACTCAGAAATCCACCTGTCTCTGCCTCCCCAGTGGTGGGATTAAAGGCGTTCACCACCACTGCCCGGCTACAGCTGGCACTTTCAAAATGTATGGCTCAGTGGTTAAGAGCACTGACTGCTCTTCCAGAGGTCCTGAGTTCAATTCCCACAAGAACATGTTGGCTCACAACCATCTGTAATGGGATCCAATGCCCTCTTCTGGTGTGTCTGAAGACAGCTACAGTGTACTCACATTCATTAAATAAATAAATCCTTTTTTAAAATGTATGCATATAATAGATATGTTCATACATGATGTTTGTGTGTGCTCTTGGGAGTTTGTGGGAGTGTTCGTAAAAGTCTCCTTGTGATAAACATGGTACCTAAAGATATCTACTCTTAAGCCAGGCATGGTGGCACACATATTTAATCCCAGCACTTGGGAGGCAGAGGCATGTAGATCTCTGTGAGTTCGAGGCCAGCCTGGTCTACAGAGTTAGATAGATTCAGGACATCCAGGGCAGTTATACAGAGAAACCCTGTCTGGAAAAAAACAAAACAGAACAACAACAACAAAATGATATCTACTAATATGTGCCTGAATGGCATATACAACTGTTCCCATGTGAACTTAAATAGAGAGTTTAGCTGCTATATGGTGCCATATGCCCTGTACCAACATGTGTGTGGTTGAGAGCCGTCTGATGTCCCCGGGTCTGATGTGTGTTTCTGTGCATTGCGTCCACGTTTGCCATGCACGGCAGTGCCCTTACTCACTTGGCGGCCAGCAGCATGCTCTTGCGGCTGTGTAGCTCCCCAGGGTCAGCGTGCTGTCGGCATAGGTACTCCGCAGCCGCCTTGGCTGGAAACTCAGTCTCACAAACGTAACCAAAGTCCCGAGCCAGATGCACAGCTTCTCCTGGGGAAAGAGGAGATTTCACTAGGTGTGCCTCTAAGACCAGAGCCTAGCTTTGAACTCCTCTCCTGGGCTGAGGAGAAGTCTGCTTCTGGAGATGCCCTGTCTGGTTTCTCCTCTCAGGTTTTTTTTTTTTTTTTTTTTTTTTTTTTTTTTTTTTTTTTTTTTTTTTTTTTTTGTTTTGTTTTTGTTTTTTTGAGACAGGGTTTCTCTGTGTAGCTCTGGCTGTCCTGGAACTCACTTTGTAGACCAGGCTGGCCTCAAACTCAGAAATCCGCCTGCCTCTGCCTCCCGAGTGCTGGGATTAAAGGAATGCGCCACCACACCCGGCTCCTCTCAGTTTCAACTTCACTTCCGTCACTCTCCGCTCAAAGATGGAGCTGGGACCAATGTGTATCCCACAGCCAGAGGCCAGAGTCGTCAACCTCCAGGGAAGAGGGATGCACTCCCCCTCACCTACATGTCCAAATACCAGCCAGTCACCCTACACACACACACACACACACACACACACACACACACACACACACATACATACACACATATACACACACACATACATACATACACACACACACACATACATACACACATACACACACATACATACACACACATACATACACACACACACATACACATACATACATAAACACACACACACATACATACACATACACACACACACACACACACACACACACACCAGAAGTAGTTCTGCTGTATGTACAGACACATAAATAAAAGGTATTAGTTTCAGAATTTCCCACAAATACCAAAATATGTATTCCTTTACATAAAATAACATCCCTTTTGCATATAAACTTACATGCATCCCCTGTATATCACTAATTATATCTTGAAGACTTACAATACCTAATGCTATACAGATGCTATGTAAATAGCTACCTTCATTGTTGGTGATAATGACCAAAAGATATCTGCATTTGTTCAGCACAGGTGCAACTTTTTCAGCTATTCTCATATGTGGCAACTGTCTGTGTAAATCATGTGTACATACTTCTACATGCATAGCACACAGAGTATGTGCCTAGATATAGCAGTGTTAACAGCCATAACTAAGCAATATCCTCCCACAGTAGGAAGCCTCGCCAGATGACGTGTCTCTCAAATCCATATGTACATTCAAACCTTGCTCACCCTCCACCAGTGAGGTCAGCAGAGTCACGTTGGCTGCCTTCCGACGACCAGCGGGCAGGTTGAGCCCAATCTTCTCCAGCCGTTCCCGCAGACACCGGCCCCCATTTTTGGACTTGGCCCTTAACATACAGGGACAGAAACATACACACAACTATGAAGACCAGAGAAAAGCCTATGGGCTAAGTGACTCCAAGAGACCTTCCTTGCTCCTTGTCCCTTGCCCCTCTTAAGGCTTGGTTGGGTATGGCCTGGTTTGGGGAGGTCTCTGAGTAAATCCCAACCTTTACCTGACCTCCCTCTTGTGCAGCCAAGATTGGGGTAAAGAGCAGTGCCCCCACTGTAGTAGCCCCTCATCCCTCCCCAGTCCTCTCAAGAGCAGGAGCGGGAGAGGGGAACATCTGAGCGTCCTTCTTCCCCACCTCAGCACAGTTGCTGGGGACACATGAAACTATGTCCAGGGACACACAGGATGACAAACACAAGGACACACAACTGTCTACAAAGTCACATATACACAGACGAGCTGACCCTCAGGGCTCCAAAAATATGGAGACATACATATCACATTAGAGACACACAGACATGGACACCAAGAAACATACANAAAAAAAAAAAAAAAAAAAAAAAAAAAAAAAAAAAAAAAAAAAAAAAAAAAAAAAAAAAAAAAAAAAAAAAAAAAAAAAAAAAAAAAAAAAAAAAAAGAAAAGAAAAGAAAAAGAAACACATGTGTGAGAGAAGAAAAAGAAAACAAAAAACCCCAACTAGCTACAGATGCACATGCAATTGCATATATATATATATATATATATATGCATGCATGCAGAGGAACCACTGGAGGCCACACATTCCCAACGACTGCAGAACCCCACACTATGGAAACACTCTTGGTCATCATCTAAAATACATACACATGCAGTCCTTAGGTTATTACACCTTATCCCTGAAACAGATTCCCCTCCCGGCCACAGGAACATGAAGAAAGAAAGACATGGCCCACCATGCTGCTCCCTCCAAACTCAAACCAATTAGGCCTGTGCTACGGTGGAGAAAGTCCACCCTTCCCAGAACCAGCCCTGTCCACCCTGCTTAGAGTGAGCGGGCCTTTTTCTTTGTAGCCACACTTATTTCTTTGCCCCTGGGTCTGCTCCCAGACCATTACAATCTGGAGCCCCTGGGCACTGCTCTATCAGAACCTGAAGTGGATATGGTGTTTGGGCCTGGAGTGAAGCTGACCCTTTCTCTGATTCTGTGAGAATGTCTGAACATACTGAAGAGTTTAGCTGGGGTGCCGTGTAGGGTTTTGGGCTAGCCTTCCTACCTTCGGAGGACACCCCCCAGGAGGGAGGCGTTGAGGCACTCAGGAGGTGAGAGTCGCCGCTGCACCTCCCCCACGGTCACCTTGTACTTGGATGTTGAGCTGAGCAGCGACAGCCGGCCAGGCACGGAGCAGAAGACCTCGCTGGGGTTGCTGATGCCGCCAACCAGGCTGTCTTTGGACACAGAGAGGGTGGAGAGGCTGCCGGCTTTGGAGGGAATGGGGACTGTGGAACAGAAGCAAAGGAAGAGAGAGAGGGGGGACATTGAGCCAGTGACCACAGGACAGCTATCAGTCAGCTGTGGTGCAGGCAAGTTGACTCACCAGCTGTGTGTGTTGTTGAATGGTTCCAACACTTTCCATAGGGAGGGTTTTATTATCCCTGCTTTACAAAAGGAGAAACTGAGGCACAGTGTGGTGGAAGTAAGTCGATGGGCATAGCACTGAACCCAGAGCTGTCTGGCTCTTGCCCGTGTATCCCCTTCTGGAGTCCAGTGTTGGCACCATCAGAGAAGGAGGCAGGATTCTTGGGTCACTGTGACAGAGTCTGGGAAATCACCCAGATTCCCAAGGCCCCTCTCTCGTGCACACCGACACTTGCTCTTTGCCTGAATGTCTCTGCAGCCCTCGTTCTAGCCTCCTACTCTAGTCTGGAGAAGTCTTTCTGAACACGGGTCACTCCATAGCCTGCAACCCACCAGTGCCTGGTCAGCTCCCTGAGAATCAAACCTAGCATGTAACCAGATACTATGATGCTCTCTATCAATAGTGCCAGTTACACCCCGTGAGTGCCACATGGGCAGCTCTGTGGAGCAGCACTGGTCTCCATATCTCAAGGTTAGAAGGAAGAAACTGAAAGTTCAGAGGTCAGGATGACATCATCTACTGAGCAGAAGTGGGTCATAGACGCTGGCCACTGCTCCCAAAAGTCATGTCCCTAATCCTAATCCATCTTTGCCCCCTTCATCCTCCTTCATGTCTTGGCTCTCACCTCCTTTTCTGGATCTTGCCTGGTTCTCATTTGTCTCTTAGGATCTAGACTTAAGACTGACTCATAGAAACATCATTTAGGGCAGAGCATTAAGAAGTAATGAGGGGGCTGGTGAGATGGCTCAGCAGGTAAGAGCACCCGACTGCTCTTCCGAAGGTGATAAGTTCAAATCCCAGTAACCACATGGTGGCTCACAACCATCCGTAACAAGATCTGGCTCCCTCTTCTGGAGTGTCTGAGGACAGCTACAGTGTACTTACATATAATAAAAAAAATAAAATAAATCTTTAAAAAAAAAAAAAAAAAAGAAGTAATGAAGCCGGGCGGTGGTAGCGCATGCCTTTAACCCCAGCACTCGGGAGGCAGAGGCAGGCAGATTTCTGAGTTCGAGGCCATCCTGGTCTACAGAGTGAGTTCCAGGACAGCCAGGGCTACACAGAGAAACCCTGTCTTGGAAACAAAACAAAACAAAACAAAACAAAAAAAGAGTAATGAGCAGGACGGTGGTGGCGCACACTTTTAAACCCAGCACTTGGGAGGCTGAGGAGGCAGATCTCTGAGTTCAGGGCCAGTCTCATCTACAAAGTGAGTTCCAGGACAGCCAGGGCTACATAGAAAAACCCTGTATTGAAAAAACAAAACAAACAACAACAACAACAAAGTAATGAGAGGCTGGAGCGATGGCTCAGTGGATAAGAGATCGTGGGTTCATTTTCCAGCACCCACAGAGGGGCTCATCACTACCTGTAACTCCAGCTCAGTGGGATCCATTGTCCTTTTCTAGGCTCAGTGCAATTGTGTGGTGCACGAACACACAGGCAGCTAAACACTCGTACACATAAATAAAAATAAGTCTTTAAAAAGAAAATGAGAGCCAGGTGAGGTGACACGCACTTTTAATCCCAGCATTCAGGAGACAGAGGCAGGAAAGTGGGTCTGTGTGAATTCTAGGCCAGTGAGAGACCCTGTCTCTAAATAAATTAATTAATTAAAAATAAAATATATTAATTTCAATATAGTAAATAGTATAGGGCTTACCATTTTATTTATCCTAATCAGAGCTATAGTAATCTCAATGTGTAATCAATATTTTGTTTTTGTTTTTTCGAGACAGGGTTTCTCTGTGTAGCCCTGGCTGTCCTGGAACTCACTTTGTAGACCAGGCTGGCCTTAAACTCAGAAATCCGCCTGCCTCCGCCTCCTGAGTGCTGGGATTAAAGGTGTGTGCCACCATGCCTGGCTACACATGACTCCTTTTTTTTTTTAATGTGAGTACACTGTAGCTATCTTCAGATACACCAGAAGACAAAATCAGATCCCATTACAGATGGTTGTGAGCCACCATGTGGTTACTAGGAATTGAACTCAGGACCTCTGGAAGAGCAGTTAGTGTTCTTAACCACTGAGCCATCTCTCTAGACCGTGTACTCAATATTTTAAACATATTTAAAGAGACATATTACATCCTTTGTACTTTGTCTTTGATATCTAATGTGCAGTGTATACATACAGCCCTCCTCCATTCGGGCCAGTCACTTTTCAAATACCCACAGCTCTACACTTTTTGTGGCTAGTGGGTCACTGTAGTAGATAGCTTGGCCTTTAAAAGGCGAGTACATAAGTTACCCTGACAAGTGACATCACACTAACCGGGATGTGGAGTCTGAAGAACCTCTCGCCTGGAGCAAGCAGCTGCCCAGAGCCCGCAGTCAGCTGACCGTGCTCCCTCGGACACAGACACAGGTGTCTTCTGCTTAAGTCCTCCCTGCTCAGCTTCAGTTGTGGCACCATCTTGTGGGTAGAGTCTCCTGGCCCCTCTTCGATTCTAGCCCCATGAATACCTGTCCCCATCCTTACAGCTCTCGATGTCCTTGTCTGTTTCGGCAGCTGTCTTCCCATCAGCTAGGAGTCTGTTGGGGGCTGGCCTTGGCACAGGTGGCCATCAGTGACTGTGGAATGAGTCCATGATGTAAGGGCGTGGGAACTCAGACTGGGGGAATGATGGCCACCAGGCAAGTGTCTTTTTGCCCTTAGTCTTGAAGATCTAACCCAGGCCCTCACAAATGCTAAGCAAACACTTTGCCACTAAGGTATATTACTATTTATTTATTTATTTATTTATTTATTTATTTATGGTTCATTTAGTTTTTAAAAGGTCTTATCAAGTTACTTGGTCTCCTAGGCCACAAGGGTTGGCTGGTGTTTTACATCTCTGTTTATTGAGTGTGTGCACATACATGTGTGTGCCTCAGCATGTGTGCAGAGGTCAGAGGACAATCTCGGGAGTGGGTTCTCCCCTTCCTAGGGAATCCAAGTCAAGTCAGCAGGCTTAGCAACGGTCACCTTTACGTCTCATTAACTCCTGATTATCTATTTATCTATCTATCTATCTATCTATCTATCTATCTATCTATCTATCTAAGACAGGGTCTCACTATACTGCCCTGGATGGTCTGTAGCTTGATATGTAGACCAGGCTGCTAGGCAGAGATCCTACCTGCTTCTGAGTGCTGGTTAAAGGCATGTGTCACTACACCTACAATCCTGAAGCTCTTTCAAATGAAAACTAGTACAACTATCCGTGATGACCAAGACAAGCAGAATCCTTTAGAACAAGATCTCAGAGTTGTAAAGAAAACAGAGCTCTCAGCTAATGCCACCCTTCCTCCAGAGGGAGGGACAAGGACATGCAAGCAGGCGAGGGGGACCCCATCCTGTCCCTCTGCCCCCCATGTCTCCAGACACCCTGTGTGTGTGTGTGTGTGTGTGTGTGAGAGAGAGAGAGAGAGAGAGAGAGAGAGAGAGAGAATGAGGAGGAGGAAGAGGAGGAGGAGAAGGAGAAGGAGAAAGAGAAGGAGAAGGAGAAGGAGGAGAAGAAGAAGGAGAAGGAGGAGGAGGAGAAGGAGAAGGAAGAAGAGAGAACACCTGTGCCCATGTCACTCCACCTGAGTTCTTTGTCCTTAGAGGACCTGGGGTAAAATAGCTATTCTATAGCTGATTGTTTTTAGTGGTCTCACAACCATATATATGTTTGTCATAGAATGTACATTGTTCCATTATATATTTTATACAACAAGCTTGAGTTTAAAAGATGAAAACTGAAGACTGGCAAGGTGGCTTTCGGCAGAAGCCTGATGACCTGAGTTTGATTCCCAGAACCCATGCAAAGAACTGGATGCAGCGGAGCAGATCTGTAATCTCAGGGCTCCTGCGGGATCTAGAAGGCAGAGGTACGAGTCAGTGGAGTTTGCTGTGAAGCAGCAAAAACCCTGCCTTTAGTCCCACCACTTGGGGATCAGAGGCAAATGGATCTCCGTGAGTTCAAGAAGAGCCTTGTCTATTTTGTGAGACTCTGTCTTGAAAATACAAAACAAAAAGAATAAAGAAAGAAGAAATCAGAGAGTCTCTACAAGGTACAATGTAAGAACTGACTCTCAAAAATTATTATCTGACTTCTGTCCTCCCTCCATGACTCCGAGCCAGAAGGAGGTGTGAGGAGAGCCAGAAGGCCGAAGTTTTTCTCTTTCCCACAGCTATTATTAAAGCCAGGTATCCCTAAGGGCAGGCCCTGTGACGGGGGGTGGGGGGGGGTGGGGGTGGGGAGAAGAACTAAGGCTTTGTGGAACACTTAGTACACGTGTCAAAACTAACTGTGTTCAAGAACAGTATCCCCTGCTGGACCCAGTGGCGCACGCCTTTAATCCCAGCACTCAGGAGACAGAAGCAGGCTGCTCTCTGAGTTCAGGGCCAGCCAGGACTGCATAGTGAGACCATACCTCAAATGAAATAAAACAAAACAAAAACAAACTAAATGTCAAGTTGCCCTTAGCATAGGCACAGCAACAAGGGTGAGATTGCACATGACTTACACTTTGCCTTCGGTACCCACAGGACAGACCCCCACACACCCCGCACAAGGACCCCTGAAGGCAAAGTGCTCTAACCCTGGCGTTCCAGGCATGCATGCATTTCTCAGACACACACAGCTCTGCAATAATACAAGGGCTCTCATTACTCACAAGCCATGTCATGCAAATCTCCACTCCTATCCAAGAGTAGACACTGTCTAGTTACTGAGTGTTAGGCTTGTAATACTCTTCCTAGAAAACATTCTAAAGTTACAATTCCTTCTAGAAGAAAATACAGAATAAACCATTTCAAAGACCTTTAGGTGGGCAAAAAATTCCTAGTTACAACATACCCAAAATATAGCCCATAAGAGAAAACAATTATAGGTTAGACATCATGGAGACTCAGAACTTCTACACCTCGAGTTAAGAAAATAAAAAGATGGCCAGTCATGGCAGGCACACAACTGTCATCTCAGCACTAGGAAAAGACAGGCAGTTTGATAACAAGTTCAAGGCTAGCCTGAGCAGCATAGAAATTCTGTCAGAAAACCTAGGGTTTGAGGCTGGAGAGATGGCTCAATATGAGGAGTGCTGACTGCTTTTTCAGAGGACCCGGGGTTCAATTCCCAGCACCCATACGGTCGGTAGCTCACAACCACTGTAAGTAACTCTAAGTCCAAGGAATCCAAATGCTTTCTTCTGGCCTCTGTGGGCATTGCATGCATGTGGTGCATAGAACTATATACAGACAAAACATCCATACACATTAAAAGTTTTAAAACAGGGTTGATCAGAACTATTGGGTCAACCGGAACAAGCCAGGTCAACCAGAGCCAGCAGAGGTCCTGAATTCAAATTCCCAGCAACCACATGATGGCTCACAACCATCAGCTACAGTGTACTCATATACATAAAATAAATAAATCTTTAAAAAAATAAAATAAAGCCGGGTGTGGTGGCGCACGCCTTTAATCCCAGCACTTGGGAGGCAGAGGCAGACGGATTTCTGAGTTCGAGACCAGCCTGGTCTACAGAGTGAGTTCCAGGACAGCCAGGGCTACACAGAGAAACCCTGTCTCGAAAAACTAAAATAAATAAATAAATTAATTAATTAAATAAAGGTGGAAACACACTAATAAAAAAATTTTTTTTTTAAACCAAAACCATGTGGTGGTGGTGGTACACACCTTTAATCCCAGCGCTGGGAAGGCAGAGGCAGGTAGATCTCTGTGAGTTTGAACCCAACCTGATCGTCAAATTAAGTTCTAGGACAGCCAGAACTACACAGAGAAACTCTATCTCAAACAAAACAAAACAAAACAAGCCCCGAACCCCAGGGCTCCAGGGCTGGAGAGAAGGCTCAGCAGTTAAAAGGACGTAGTGCCAGCTGAGAGACAGCTCAGTGGTGAAGAGCACCAACTGCCCTTCCAAAGGACTGGGGTTCAATTCCCAGCACCTACCCGGCAGCTCACATTGTCTGTAACTCTAGTTCTAGAGAATCTGACACCCTCATCCATGTAGGCAAAACATTAATGCACATAAAATAAAAGTAAAAAAAAATTTAAAAAGAAAGCCAGATTTTTATTTCCAATACCATATTGTTTGGCTCACATGTGCCTGTAACTCCAGCTTTAGGGAATCGAATGCCTCTGGCTTCAGGGTAACCTGTGTCTGTGTGTAGATAGATATACACCTACACACACACACACACACACACACACACACACACACACACACACATATATCTTAAAAGAACCAAAAGCCTGGGACTGAAGAGATGGCTCAGCAGTTAAGAGCACTGCCTGCCCTTCCAGGTCCTGAGTTCAATTTCCAGCAACCACATGGTGGCTCACAGCCATCTGTAACGGGATCTGATTCCCTCTTCTGATGTGTCTGAAGAGAGCAGCGGCGTACTCATACATAAAATAAATAAATAAATCTTAAAAATAAAAGATAACTAGTCAATAAACACATGAAAAAAAGACTCACCACCACTAGTCACTAGGAAAACAGGAGTTAGAGCAGAATGAAGCACTAGGTGGTTATGATAGACAACCGGATGTGGGAGGGGTGGAGAGACCAGAACGCCCACACATGACGGGCAGGAATGTAAAACAGTCCAACAACTCGAGGAAATGGCTGAGCATTCCTTCTCTCCACTTTCCCTTCCATCCTCCCTTAGATTCCCTAAACGGACTCTACCTACTGGAAGTTTCTGAACAATTAAACATAAATGGACCAGGGGCTGGAGAGAAGTCTCAGTGGGTAAAAGGCACTTGCCACCAAACATAATGACCTGAGTTTAATCCCCAGTGCCAGCACTGTGAAAAGAATTTGCAGTTCCAGAAAATTTGTCTTCTAACAGTGCTCCCATGCTGGGTACACACATGTGCACACATGCACACACATGTGCACGCGCACACACACATTCACCCAACAAACAAATAAATACAATGGAACGCCCAGTGCAGCAATCCCATTGCTGGGGATTTCCCCCAGAGCAGGAAAACCACATCTGTACCCACCACCTCACCAAGGAATAAAACCACATCTGTACCTACCACCTCACCAAGGAATATTTTGCCTTCATGCAAGTATGTGCACCTTATGCATGCCTGGTATCTGAGAGAATCTGAAGAGGACTTTGCATCCCCCTGGAACTGGGATTATGGATGGCTGTGGAGACTCAAACTCTGGACCTCTGCAAGAGGTCTTAACCACCGGACCATCTCTCCAGCTCCCCAAGAAGGTTCAAATGAAAGCCATTCAGAGCAATAGTACAAGGCTACCCAGCAACAAAAACCCAAACCCAATAGCTGATGCATTACAGTAGGAAAAACCCTGAAAGCGTTTGCTAAAAAGAACCTGGATGCAAAAGCCACGTATCTACAGGACAGGTCTGGAATATGCAAATGTGTGGGACAAAACAGATCAGGCATTGTGTAAGGCTTGAAGCAGGAATGGAGATTAACTACAGATAGGAAGGGAGGAATTTCTCAAGAGGTGACCGATGTCTCAAATGGATTGTGGTAAGTGATTATACAACTCTGTACATCTGTTAAAAGACCTTCAGGAAGGGTGCCTGCCTGCCATTGCACCTGGTACCAAGATTCGATCGAATTAACTCACAGGGTGGAAGGAGAGAGCAGCTCCCATAAGTCACTGACCTTACAAACACTAAAATTAATTAATTAAATAATTAATTGGTTAAAATCATTCAATTGAGCCGGGTGGTGATGGTGCACCCCTTAGATCCTCATATACTACACAGCTCCTACTCTCCTCAGGTAAATTTAAATTTCTATATGGGCAATGGTTCCTTCAGTTGCCTTATGGTGGGAAAGCCCTAGCAGGCAAATGAAGGACTGTGGGGAACTGTGGAAAGGCTGGGCTAGATTCTGACTTTACATAAAAATCAAATAGTTCCTCAACGATTTGTTTCCATTATTTTCAATTTTAAAGTAATACATTAAGATACTACTTCTGGGGCCAGGGAGGTGGCTCAGCGGATAAAAGTGCTTATTGTCCAGCCTAGCACCTGAATTTGATACCCGGAATCCACATAAAGGTGGAAGGAGAGACCCTTCTCCTATAAGTTGTCCTTCCACTTCTACACAGACGCATGCAGAAATGAATAAAAATATAAAAAAGTATTTTTCAACATTAGTTCTTGTGGAGGAGAGGCTCACGAGGCAATAACCCACCATCAAGGATTATGGGTAGTTAACGGTTGCTAGGGCTGAGGTACAGCCAACGATAAGTAGGCAACACACCACACTTATGCTCAGACAGGCAATCATAATTGAACTCAGTGGCTCACCAAGAAAAAGAAAGACACAAAAGTAGAAGGGGGGTGTGTTGGTGAGAAAGATTTCAGCAGGAGTGGGAGGGGGACCAGAGAGGGCAATGGTGGGTGTGAAAATGCCCCCAAAACTCATTATATACATGTGTGAAATTATCAAAAAATTAAAATATTCTACTTGTCTTTATTACTAGGTTTTTGTTTTGTTTTGTTTAAGAACAAAAACCAAAAAACAAAAACAACTCGAAAAACCAAAAAAAAAAAAAAAACAAAAAAACAAAAACAAAAACAAAAACAAAAAAACACCCTGTTACAGAGACAAGTGCCTCCCTCCCTTCTCCCGAGTCCTGGAGTGACTGGCCTAGCCCCTAACCTCCCTTCTGAACCTTCCCCCAGAGCTAAAGGGAGCAGAGGGAAGGGTGTCTATTCATTTCCTTCTTTATTCTGGAGACCCCTTGAGATCCAGATCATCAGCCACCATCTTCTGGAAGAGGGATGCCTCTCCAGTCTCATACCCAAACCATTCTGCTCCATCTCATTTCTAATATCCACAATGTCCCTCGCCCGCCTGCCTCTCCCCCCCGCAACACACACACACACACACACACACACACACACACACACACACGTAAGGCGCTTGTGCAAGCTATGCTTAGTGATGGAATAACTGTCCTAGCGTGCTCAGAATGCAAAACCCAGCACTCACAGAGCAGACACACACAGAGCACCTTTAAGTGTCCGTCCTTTAGGAAGCCTCTATCTAACCCCAGGGTGCTGACCGCCTCTGCTGTGAGCTCCTAAAAGTCCGGCACAGACACAGAGCAACGCCATTTCTCAAGCCCCCCCCCCCCCTGCTTTCTGCCTGTCTGTGATAGGTTGTTAAAACTAAAGGTGACAGCTGGGCACAGAAAATGGAGTGCTACTCATCTGCCTTCAGGTTTCCTCAGGGTAATCAGGCCCACCCCCAACTTACAGGGTGGCTGCAATGGGCCGACCTAGAAGTCCTATGGTGGTGCGCGCGGCAGGGACGCCCCTACCTCCTCCGGTCCAGGACAAGTGCCTGTAGTCCGTGGAGACGTGCAGATCTGGGCTGTGAGGCTGTCCAGGCTCCGGTGCCATGCGATATTGGTGAGATGGACACCTGAGGCTTCCCCACATCCGTAGGAGGGTCGCTTCTACTGGGAGTGGGGAGCCGAGGCTGCAAGGGTTTTGTGTGCTGGACCCCAAGTCCTAGCAGCGCAAGGTCCCTTCACGCCGGGACGCTTCAGGGTTCCAAGATGGGAGTTTCTTTCGCCAAGGCTGGGTTTGGGCGGTGGGCGGTCGCTCACCACACAAAACAGTATCCGGAGTCTTCAGAAACCGCCTGATAACGTTGAAAGGGCCAGAGGACCAGCAGCAGTAGCTAACCCGCCACCTACGGCCACCCACCTGGCGAAGCCGAGTCCCACGTTCACCGTTTAGAACCCGGCAAAAATCAAAAAACAAAACCTGAACAACAACAACAACAACAAAAAACTCCTGCGTGTTGCCAGGCTCTCCCAGGGAATGTGGTCTAGGGGTAGCGCTGCCTGACTCGCCAAAGCCGCTCCTCTTGGTTGTGAGAGTCCCGCTGTCCCAGAGCATTGGCCCCCTTTTCTCTTTCAGAGGCCCGCTGGGCAGCAGATCTCCAAGCTTGCTGTGGGGTCCAGGCTCCTCTTTCCTCAGGTTGTCCCGGGCTCGGTCCACCCCCTCCCCGTCCCCTTCCCACAATTGCTGCAGTACCTCAGGCTGATTTAGTTTCTGAGAGTGCTTCAACTCATTCCCGGATGTGCACTTTGGGATCTGGGCAGCCTGGCAAGCCCCAGGAACCTACAAGGAACTCCCAAGACCTAAATCACTCAGATCAGCAGTAGATTCTTCTGCCTTGGGATACAGGAGTGCCTTCCTAAAACGCAGAGCTTGGGTCTCTCTAGGGAGTCAATGAACCTAGGTTCTCTGCCCTTAAGTCTGGGTAGGAGCCAGGATCTGGGGGACTTGAGAAGAGCCCAGTGGCAGGTTATTGTCCACTCCAGATCCAACTTTTCCTTCGACTGGGTCAAAATAAGAGCTGTCCAGGAAACCAACAAAGTGCAGCTAGCAAAGCGCTGGTGAAGTGGGTCATGGGTCTCTTCCATGTACTCCCTGGAAGTCTCAGATTCCTGGAGGCATCACTCACCAAGTTCTGGGAGGCGTGTTCTCTAATCTCCTGTACTCCATACCTAGCTTTAGTTCTGGAAGTCCAGCCCCTTGTACCAGCTCCACTCCCACCACAAGCCTCCCCTGAGAACCTAGGCAGGGCAAACAGCCTGGGCTTGAATTCACTTGTTTGAAAAACAGCTCCAGCCAAATCCTGCGGGAGGTGTGCCTGCCCTTGGGCACTACAGGCTCCCATGAGCCTCTAAATTCCTTTGGGCACCCACCCCAATTCTAAGAAGCTTGCCCAAGTTCTGGGTCTCTGCTTCTGTCTAATTTGCCTCTGTCTTACCTTTCCTAGGCATGGTTAGAACTAGGTCTTCAGGCCCAAAACTCTACTAACTCTACTCAAGGGGTGTCTCCCACTCCTGCCTTTGACTAATTAAAAGAGAGAGAGAGAGAGAGAGAGAGAGAGAGGTAAACAACAACCACAACAACAGCAGCAACAACAACCAACCAAGGAGAGGCCCTTACATTCTTAGAACACCTCAAATAGCAAATGACAAATTCCAGAACACACATTAGGTATACAGAGAAGCCCCCAAAACAGAAACTATACCTCAACACCCACAGATACAAATCACAAATACAGCAGCAAACACACCCCAAGAAACATTACTGCCTAGAAGAGAAACATATAGTCTGCACAAGACCCTGGGCTCAGAAGACCCAGCCACTCTTGGAAGCAACAGACCTTTCCAGGAGCACACAGTCCATCCCATCTTCTAATCCTAAATGCTTTAGGAGGCTTCTACCGACCGACCAGAAAGAAAATCCTCTGCCCTGGGAGGTGAGGGGAGATGGAAGCATCTCCCCCCCCCCGCCCCCGTTCTGCTGGGAAGAAAGGAACAGAAAGCATTTGCCAGGCTCCAAAATGTTAAAGCTCAATAAAGTGGAAACCTTTAAACAAAATCTGTGGCAACAGTGATCCCTTTCCCATTTCTTAGGAAACAGGGAAGTGGTTTAACTCGTTCTGCAAATCATCCAAAGAACGCCCTTCCTTCCGAGAGGAGAGGCCAAGCAGTTGCAGCCTAGATAGTGCGTGCCCATCTCAGGCGGCAAAGTCTTGAGTCAAATTATCCAGCCAGCGCCACGGCCTCTCTCCTGGGCGAGGAAGGATGTTCCGTGGCCACTCAGGCCGGCGACGCACGGGGAAACAACAGCCAGGGAGAAAGAAAATGGGTCTGAGCACCTAGGGCCTGCACCATCATGCCTGGCTCTGCCCTGGAAGTCGCACACCATTCCTTACCTTTCTTGATCACGGATTGGTCCAGGAGGCTCATTCCAGGGTCATCTATCGCCTGCAAATGGAAGAGGATGGCAGTGAGGGCCCATATGGACCTAGTCGCCCAGCTACCCCTAGTCCATGTCTGCTCCGCCCTACGCGCACCACCGGCTGCCTGAGGCGGCTACCGGGGGACAGGCGTGACCAGGAATAGCCTGGGCTCAGCACCATCTGCATCTAAGCTGCAGCACTGCCTGGAATGACTGCCTTGCCTTAGATAGACCACTCCTGCGCCTCTCCTAACCCCGGCCCAGGTTGCCCCTGCGGACTGGGACTGGGACTGGGTATAGATGCCCACCGTGGCTCAACCCTATAGTGGGGAGAGAGAGAAGTGATTCTACGAGGGCTGCTGCCACCCAGGCACAGTTCGAGGCCATCTTTTGGCCAGACAGCATCTAACGGAAGACTCCCTGTTAGCGGCAGAGATGGAAAGTTGCGCCTGGGTGAAGAGTCGGGCTCCTGCTTTTGATACTTTTTTGCTTCCAGCCAGGATGCTAAATCGCTGCCCATCGGGACCCACCGTGGCTCACTCTGGGCTTACCTGCAGTTCCTCCAGACCGGGCGGCTCTGCTAGTCCTGGAAGACCGAGGGGAGCATCGGCCAGGCCGTGCGCGCCGTCGGCCAGGCTGTGCAGAAGCCGAGGAACCGCGGCGGCGTAGTCTCGGCGCGGGTCGAGACCCAGAGCGCGGGCGGGTGGCGCAAGCAGGCCGGGCGGCTCGTCGTGGGCGCGGGCGGCCGCGCGGGGTGCGGCCCAGGCGGCCTGCGGGGGCTGCGGCTGCGCCAGGGGCGCTAGGCCGCCGTAGGGGTCAGCGGCGAGGTGCGGAAAGGCAGCGGCGGCGTCGGGGCCCTGGCCGTAGGGCAGCGGCGCCTGAGGGTAGGGCGGCGGGAAGTAGGGAGGATGATAGTCCGCGGTGGCAGAGGCGGCGGGAGTGTGACACAGTGGCGGCGCGGGCCCGTAGGCCGCCTGGGGCAGGGACGACAGGCGGGTCCCGCCAGCCGCTGCGCCCAGCCCGTCGGGGCGCTCCTGCAGAAGGGGAGGCGTGCGTTAGGTGACCCATGAGCGGCCGAAAAGACACCAGCCCGCCAGGTCCCTCCAGCTCGCGGGTGTCCTGCAGCTGTCCACCGGCGATTGCCCCGGGGGAGCCGCGGCCCCAGGCTGGAGACCAACCACGCACGGGTCTCTGCCACCACTTCCTCGGCTGACAAGAGGCCTTGCGGTCCCCTACCTTCGCGATTTCGTTGGCGCGCGGGGGTCGGGGGAGGGGGAGACAGGAGATTTGGAGGCTTCAGCAGCCAGGCTCCTCGATGCCCTCTGCCCAGTGTGTGCCCGGGACCCGAGACTACTCACCATGGCGGAGTATGTGTGCACCAACATGGGGCGGGTAGTGTGGGGCGTGAGGCGTGGCGGAGACACAGCCCTCGTCCGACGGCAAGGCGAGAGCTCGAGCCGAGAGCCCTCACAGCCCACGGGGATCACCGTCTGGAAGCTTAGGGGTAAGTCTACTGGGAGTCCAGAGGGTATGGGGTGCTCAGCGAGGGACGCCTGCGGGCGCGTCCATGGAGATGGGCCAGACGGGAGCTGATGGCACTTGGAAAAAAGTCGGGCAACGGGTGCCCAGCGCCCGCCCTCTGAGCTCAGCCCGCTCCATGCACTCTAGTTATAGCGGCGGGGGCGCGCCCGGGCCTCTGGGGGCGCGCATTAAAGAGACAAGCTATGGCCTATCTCAGCCTTTTCCCTTGGCTGCCGAAAGGGAGGCGTGGCTCTGGTGGGAACCGGTGGGGTGAGGAGTGAGTGAATTGGAGCCCAGCTGATGTGAACTCCTGGCCTCCAAGCTTGCAGCTGCCATCAAATGGGATTCGAGGCTGGAATGAAACTCAGGGGTCTGTGTTCGCTCGGGTCTGTGCATTTTCTCTTTACATTTGCTTATTACATTAACTTATTTAGTGGAGGGGGTCACCCGTGTGCCCGATGCTAGCGTGCAGGTCAGAGGATAACTTGCAGTAGTCAGTTATTTGCTTCCATCCTGTGGGTCCTGAAGATTCAAACTCAGGTCCTGAGGCTTGGCGGTCAGTGAATTAACCCAATAAATGATCTCGCCACTCCCTTCTAAATCCTTTTTAAATGAATCCTTAAACAAATTTACGCGTTCGCCTTTGCGTTTGAGCAAAGCATTCCTCGTTTCTGGTATCAGCTTTCTTCCCTGTTAAATGGTCTTTTCTCTGACCACCCAATGGTGAGTGTGGAATACACCAGTGGGTGGCAAACTCAAGCCCATCAGTTTATGTGCACACTTGTGTCAGTGTGTGTGTGTGTGTGTGTGTGTGTGTGTGTGTGTTTGAGAGAGAGAGAGAGAGAGAGAGAGAGAGAGAGAGAGGTTAGCAATCTCTCTTTCAAGATTTTGGATCCAAAAAAACGCTCTGAAAATGCTGGCTTCTCTCAGACTTTCTGAGCTGGTAATCCACAATGCCAAGCCAGGATCCTTGGATGCTGAAGACAAGACCTAGGCAGAGAGAGTCAGAGTCTGGCATGATCTGCACTGATAAGAAGAGCCCAAAGGGGCTGGTGAGATGGCTCAGCGGGTAAGAGCACCCGACTGCTCTTCCGAAGGTGATAAGTTCAAATCCCAGCATCCACATGGTGGCTCACAACCATCCGTAACAAGATCTGGCGCCCTCTTCTGGAGTGTCTGAAGACAGCTACAGTGTACTTACATATAATAAATAAAATAAATCTTTAATAATAAAAAAAGAAGAGGTCAAAATACTGACACAGGGTGGAAGGGGTGCGCATTGTCACTCTTAGGCACAGTCTACACATTTGTGTGTCACCATGGCAGGCTTTCTCTCTGTCTGTCTGTCTCTCTGTCTATCTCTGTCTCTCTTTCTCTCTGTCACACATGCCCTAATCGCTACTACCAACCCCTCTTCTCCCAAAATTTCACCCTTCCTTCCCAAGAAGCAGAAATGGGGATTAAAGAAAGGCAAGTAGGAGAAATCCTAATGACAATGAGAATTTAAAAAGCAGAGGGCTGGAGAGATGGATCAGTGATTAAGAGCACTGACTGCTCTTCCAAAGATGCCGAGTTCAATTCCCAGCCACCATGTTGTGGCTCACAACCATCTGTAATGAGATCATATGCCCTCTTCTGGTGTGCCTGAAGACAGCAAAAATATACTCACATAAAATAAATCTTAATAAAAAATAAATAAAAAAACAGAAAGACTTTATTTTCATGTTGAAAATAGGGAGGGGATAGAAATGGTCACGGTAGCTGGGCGTGGTGGCACAAGCCTTTAATCCCAGCACTTGGGAGGCAGAGGCAGGTGAATTTAGTTCCAGGACAGCCAGGGCTATACAGAGAAACCCTGTCTCGACGCCCTTCCCCAAAAAAGAATGGTTTCTTGGGGGCTTAATGGTTAGGTGCACTGGCTGCTCTTCCAGAGGACCTGGGTTCAGTTCCCAGCTCTCACATGACAGCTCACAACTGTCTGCTGATGAGAGGAGGTGAAAATACAAAGGAAAATGGGCAGAGTAAGAGGAGCTGGTGGTGAGAGTGAGGGAAGCCAGTGAGGCAGAGACAGAGCCCATCATCCTGAGCAGGAAGGCTGCACAGCTGTGGATAACAAAGTCAAACTCACACCAGATCTTAGATCTGTCCTGAAGAGAAAGGCTGCACAGCTGCCTCCCCTGCCATCCTCGCTGCTGGTTCTGGCCTCTGGGAAGCTCTGAGGGATGAATCCTCAGATGCTAGCTAGCTTCATCCTCTCCTCACGGTCCCCATGCCCCCACCCCATGTGTCATGGCTGAAAGAAATCCAGCCTAGGCTTTGTTCTAGCCACGTGCATTCTGGGATGCCATCTAGAACTTAGGTTAATGTTCTAATCTCTCCATGGTATCACTTTTACCTTCTCATCTGTTTCTTCACTAGAAAGAAACAGAAGGTGGCAGCGGGTCCTCTCCACTACTTTTTGTTGCAGAAACAGAAGTTGAAGAGGCGGCCAAACTTGCCCAGCCACAGGAATATTCTTTTTTGTTTGTTTGTTTTTTTGAGACAGGGTTTCTCTGTGTAGCCCTGGCTGTCCTGGAACTCACTTTGTAGACCAGGCTAGCCTCGAACTCAGAAATCTGCCTGCCTCTGCCTCCCGAGTGCTGGGATTAAAGGCGTGCGCCACCACGCCCAGCAAGAAATCCATTCTTAATGTTAGTTGCCCAGGCTTAGCAGCTTCTGTCTCTTCCTGTCTACATTATTTCTCAAGTGTGTGTGTGTGTGTGTGTGTAGGTCAGAGGACAACATGAGGACTTGACTTGGTTCTCTCTTTTCATGCTGTGGGTTCTGGGGATTGAACCCAGGTCATCAGGCTTGATATCAAGTGCCTCTACCTGCTGAACCATTTCATCAGCCCCTCCCCCTATAATTCAGGAGCAAGCTCATTGCCCTCACAAGTCTAATGACCGTTTGTCTCCCTGTTACCCCCAAATGTGTCCTTCCCAGTCTGTTAATCTGATTAGAAACCCAAAAGCAGCCGGGCGTGGTGGCGCACGCCTTTAATCCCAGCACTCGGGAGGCAGAGGCAGGTGGATTTCTGAGTTCGAGGCCAGCCTGGTCTACAAAGTGAGTTCCAGGACAGCCAGGGCTGCACAGAGAAACCCTGTCTTGAAAAACCAAAAAAAAAAAAAAGAAAAAAAAAAAGAAAAAAGAAACCCAAAAGCATAAACACAGATGCCAACAGAACAATTGTTGGCATTTCTCAACCTTTGGACAGGTTCTCAACCTGTGGCTGCGACCCCTTTAGGGGCATCAAATGATGCTTTCACAGGGGCTGCACCATCATCAAACACAAATATTTACACTACAGCTCATAACAGTAGCCAAATTACAGTTATTTAAGTAGCAATAAAACAATTTTATGGGTCTTCTTGCTCTCTCTGTCCTCTCCCTCCTGCTCCCCCCTCCCCATTACCCTTTCAACTTCCCTCCCCATGCCCTGAATTAACTATTCTATATTAAAAACAAACAAACAAACAAACAAAAAACCCTATGATTGGGGTGGTCACCACAACATGAGGAACTGTATTACTAAAAGGTCACAGTATCTGGAAGGTTGAAAGCCACTGCCTTAGGACATCTCCTGCAGCTATTCAAAGTTTACAAGTGAAGCTGAACTCACATCTTTCCTGCCATCCCAATCCCCACCTGCTTCTCCTCCTCAATTCTGTAGCACCATAAATAATTCCCATGCTTCAACTTTAAACCTTGCCAAATTTCTTTGTGTTTGTTTTTGTTTTTGCTTATGAAATAATAGGGTGTCACCATGTCGCTCAGGCTAGCCTAGAACTCATGAACTTTCCGCTTCAGCTTCAAAAGTGCTGGGACCACAGGCATGAAACACCACACCAAAGCCTGAATGTTTTACATCAGCACCCGCCCTGGCAGAGACTGAGCGGGTGCCTCAGAAAACACGTGGCCCCCTTTCTCATAGACCTAGTCCCTCATCGCCAGGGACATTTGGGGACTTGTTAGAAATGCCAGTTCTGGGGGCTGGTGAGATGGCTCAGCGGATAAGAGCACCCAACTGCTCTTCCGAAGGTGATAAGTTCAAATCCCAGCAACCACATGGTGGCTCACAACCATCCTTAATGAGATCTGGCGCCCTCTTCTGGAATGCCTGAAGACAGCTACAGTGTACTTACATATAATAAATAAAATAAATCTTTAAAAAAAAAAAAAAAAAGAAAAGAAATGCCAGTTCTTGGACTCTACCTCAGATCCCCTGACTTAGCAGCTCTGCAGAGGAGTCCAGCATCTGTTTTAATAATTCCCAGTGTGATCTGGGCTGGGCTGTATAGGCCCTGGCAACAAGCTTCTAACAATGGCATGAGTTTCTGAGACTTGTGATCCACTTCCAGCTCCTCCGTTCAGCATCTTTCACCTGGCCCATGCCCCTCCCCTTATGCAAAATGCCTCTGGGATCATGGACCACTCCAGGAATGAAACTGATTAGCCAGCACTCCAGGACTCCTGGTTTCTTTTCCTTTCTTGCTCTGTGAGTCACTTCACCAGAAGTCTAAAGTTGTGGGGGGCGGGGGAAGAGGATGACTGGAAAGATGGCTCATAAGCTACAAGAACTGGCTGCTCTTTCAAAGGAGCCAGGTGTCATTCCCAGCACCCACATGGCAGGAATGGCTACCTGTAATTCCAGTTCTGATGGATCTGGTGGGTCTGACGCCCTCTTCTGGCCCCCACAGGCATTGTGCTGCACAGTCAGGCTGGCAGAACACCCCCACATATACAACAATAAAGGAATCTTAGTCAAAAGTCTATCTAGTACTTTGCTTGGTGTGGGTCAAGCAGCCAACAAATAACTATTAAATAAATAAGTAACCAAAAAGATAATTACAGTTTTCCAATCTGTTAGGGGACTCTTTGGAAGGGCTCTTATGTGACCTTGACCTAGCATAGCTACACATAAGGTCCAGTTATAAATAAGCACAAATGAGCAATTCTGCTTATTTCTTCTAGGGAGGGACATGTGCTCCATGAGCTACTTCTTCTCTGGAGATCAGCAGAGCTGTGGAATACCAGGGTTTCAGACTGGGCCCTTCTGTTTCAGGGACAAGGGTTCTTCGTATTGTAAGCATGCAGGTAATGATTTCTTATGGCCTTTTTTTTTTTTCACACACCTGGATGAAGGCAAGAGGAAGGAAGAGAGATACCCCTGGGAAAACGGAGAACACACAGGCACAGATACACTGATAAGACATATATACACACCGGTATGAATGCTCAAATATACCTGGACTCTCAGTTGACATTCTTGGCTTATTCTCTTCCAAGGCTCACATTTTCTCCTCTTTAAAACAAAACGAAACAAAACAAACAAACAAACCCCAAACTTTTTTGTCCTCCTTTGATGACAGAGCCTCTTCCTAACGGGTCTGTCTGCAAATGTTTGCGATGAAGAGAAATCTCGCAAAAGATGCTGAGGCCCCATCTAGTGGCCGGAGCTTACCACTGCAGCTCAACAATCCCCTGCCTGTCTCAATGGAAGCACCTAGACAGAGCCAGCCCAGCCTTGCAAGCTCCTCCTTAGCCCCTTGCTCACTCTGGAGTCTGGAACCCTCTCACGGAGCCTCAGGAGAAGGCAGGTTTCAGTCTGCCTTCTGTTCTCAAGCTTCGCTGGCCTTGGCATGCAGGAGAGCAACTCAACCGCAAGGACCGTGGACAGTAGTCATTTGCTTTGTGGCCTTTCCCTCACTTCCCCATGTTACTCCCATAATTCTAAAGAACACTTGCCGGCTCCCAAATCTGCCTCTCCCGAGGTTCTAAAGAATATCTGACAGCTCCCAAACCTGTTATCTTCCCATGCTCTAGGCTAGGGGAGGAGCTCACTTCTCCAACGTTCCATAAACAACACAAGCCATTCACCAAACCAATTCCTTTATAAACCTGTTTTTCTCCCAGTGTTTGCCATGACAGAGTGGTCCTACTATCCACACGGCGGTCACAGTCCGTAACCCGGGTTATCACTGGCTCCCCATTCTTCGCTCCTTTTCAGGCACTACTAATTTCTAAGTCCCATTTCCTAACTCCCACCTATACATCCTCGTTCTTCTCGCCATCACTGACTTAGTTCTAATTTCTTCCCCTCTGTCTGAGCCCTCCCTCCCCTGCTTTAGTAGTCTCCCCTCTTTGCTTCCTTCCCCACCCAGTCTCCCTGCGTTTACTACATAGCCCAAGTTGGCCCCCAAACCTCCTTCCTGCTCTAGCCTCCAGAGTGCTGGGTTACAACTGACATACATCACACCCGGCCCCGACTCCAGACGTTCCTTTTGCAGTCAGCCATCTTTCTAAAATGCAAACTAGATTCCATTTAACTCTGCTCCAAAATCTGCAGTCTGGTCCTTTGGCATGATCTCATATTTAAAATGCTGGGAACGGCCAGCACTCAGGAGGCAGAGCCAGGCAGATCTCTTAGGTTTTGAGGCCAGCCTGCTCTACAGAACAAGTTCCGGGACAGCCAAGGCTACACAGAGAAAGCTTATCTCAAAAATATCATAAGTACTGGGCATTCACACTATGATCTGGTCTGACCTCACCCGCCACTTCTTCCCACTGGGCCATGGTACACTTCTTCCCACTGGGCCATGGTACAGGAATGGCATGTCTTTACACCCTTCTTCTGCTTGTCTACCTGCTAAGGCCCCTCCTAAGCCTCAGGTCTCAGAGCCCGTTTAGTTCTCCAGACTTGTTCAAGGGGCTAGGGAGCTTGAGATTCCAGGCCCATTTTGTTTTGATCTCCATAGAAGTCACTGTTAATACCTTAAGGTTGCATTGTCTTCTGGGCATTAAGCCACTTGGTACAGGTTAGTTGGTCTTCTCAGGTTTACCGGAGAATTGTTTTCAAATGAATATTCTTGTCTTGCATAGCCAACCGAGGGTAAGCAACAGGATGCATTCAGTAGATGATTACAGGCTTGGGGCCTAGGTGGAGCCTGCAGACAGAACAGACTGGGGACTGGGGTGGGGGTAGAGCTGTTCTGCCTCCAACCTGACAGCTTGGCCCTTCCTCTTCTCATTTGGCATGAAATGCAGGTCAGCAGCTGGCAGCCTGAAAGCCACTCTTGGCTTCTGGGTTTCGTTAGGTCAACAGTGACTTAACTGAAAATAAAGTTTTCAGTGTTTGAGTTGGATTCCATATAAAACTTAGGATTTCTGATTTCTTTAGACGTTGGGACATGGCCTGAGAGATCGCTCACTGGGTAAAGGCACCTGCCACATAAACAGGCTGGCTTGAGCTCTGTCCCCAGAACCCACTACAGTGAGAACTACCTCCAAGTTGTCTTCTGATCTCCATGAGCGCCATGACACACGCACCCCACCCCCAACCACATATGCCAGTAACTAACTTTTTTTTTTAATTGGAGGATGTAGCAATGCCCCTGGGAACAAGGTGCTGAAAAGAGACAGTACTTCTGAGTGTCCCACAAGCCCAGCCACATCAACATTTTGGGTTTATGAACCTGTGGTACTAGGGCAGGGTGTATCTAAAACCTCCCTGCATGTAAAACTAGAACTTCTGTGCTTTCTTCCTAGCACCTGAGGGAGGTGAGTGAGAACATCTGTTAGTATTTAGGAACAGAAAGAGCCTGAAAAGGCAGAGGAGGTGCAAGGCAGACCACAAAGGAGGCTTCTCATCACCAATAAACATTTATTGAGTGTCCACATGTGCACAGCTTTGAACTTGGCGATCACAGAACGCACTGGGGGGAGGGGAGGAAGCAAGGGGCAGGTCTCCGCGGGCTCAGAAAGGTAGTTCCTGCTGGAGCCGCCAGTCGCGTCTCCCTGCAGAGTAGAGTCTTAGCAGGGATTGGGGGAAGGGAGCTGAAGCCAGGCACCACGGTGGCAGTGGAGTGCAATCACAGGGAAAACATGCGGATTCTAGGGTGGTGCGACCTCTTGTTCCTGGCTCCAGCCAGGCCAGATGGCACCAGGGGCACAGGGATCTGATGCTCAGGTGTCCAAGCAGGGATAAGGACAAGCAAAATAAATAACCCCAACCCCCCATCTTCACTCTGCTGCAACATGACACAAAAGCTCAAGAGACCTGGGACCAAGGGCTCTCTGGTCCCCTCAAGGAAGCGCAGGTGGAAGGAGGTTCCCCACCCCCCACTGGTCTGTCTGCTCCAAACTGCCCCGGAAGCATAGGGGCAACTCGGACCCCGGGTCACTAGAGTTAAAAGGAAGAACTGTGATGTCAATGGCCTGGGCCTGCTCTCTGTCCAAGAGGACCAAAGGCAAAAGCCAAGCGGCCAATTTAAAGGGCGCGGACCTGACCTGGGGGAGCCAGAAGGGGCACCACAGCCTTGGGGAGGCCACGCCCTGGCCGGCAGGGCACATGGGCTGAGGCAGTCAGCGCCTGCCAGCCCGCTCCTACCCTGGGACCTCCCTCCTGTCAGGGAGCCAGACACTGGGTACAATGACACTTAGTTGCCCTCTTCCTGGGGGCTTCTCCAACCTTCCCCGGCCTGGCGGGGCCAACCTCTGTTCCAAGCCAATCCCTGCCCCAAGGGGGCTGGAGGCAGGATGCAGTTTCTTATACTTGAGAGGTGGGCACCATGCCCTAGCCCTCAGAAAAGCCAGAAAGCTGGGGTGTTTTGGGGGGTCTGAAGAAGGGGTCCAGTTTGGGGGCTCCAGGGAAGATGCCTCCTCCCTCCTTCCCTCGCTGCCCGCCCCTGGGTCTATACCCACTGGATGCCCCTCAGGGCTCTGACAGGCACTGCTCCAAGGCGGCCATTCGGTAATGGCTGGCCGTTTCTTCACCCGCCTGCAGCCTCATGGCCTCCCGGCATAGCCGGTTAGCCCGCGCCAATTCCACCAGCACGCCCTGGTAGGCAGCCACCATCTCAGGCTTGACGGAGTTGGGGCTTACGCTACCTAGCAGTTGCAGCAGCTCCTGTGGCCAGCGGGAGCGCAGAGCGGCAGGGGCCAGCCAGGGCAGCAGCGGCACACAACCCGTGAAGGCCTGCATGCCCAGGAACCAGAGCTCTTGCAAGTCAGCCCAGATGCCTTCATAGTCAGGGGACAGGGCCAACACCGCCTGGTCAGAGCCAGGGGTGGCTCGTGCCACATGAGACTGTGACAGAAAGAGGATGGCAGCTGCGAAGAAACCTCGGGAGGCTGGGGTTCCTTGGAGAGCTGAAAGGAATGGAGAATGTATAAATCCAGGCAGCCAAGCACTGGACCAGGGCCTCCCATCCCTCCTGTGTGAACATACTCAGGAGAACAAAAGCATCACCTGGATTCAGACTGCCTAGGTTCAAAGCCCACCTTCGACACTTAGTGTGACAATGGGTGTTTAAACTTTTCTGGACTTCAGTTTCTTTGCTGAGATGGAGCCAGCAGCAAGCCAATCTTAGCAATTTGTCATGAGAATGAAATAATCCAGGTACACTCCATCATCAAGACCTCTTAATGCATAAGAGGTCGGAGTGGGCCTCGCATGTTAAAAAAAAAAAAGGACCTTCCTCTGGGTTTCCACAGAGCCCTTCACCACGCTAAGAATGAACTAATTTGATTTCTGGCCAGAAGAGGGCGCCAAAGGGGATGGTGAACAGTAATACAACTCTGGCGCACACCTGTCATTCAGGGGTTCAGGAGCCCCCTCTTCAGACTTTCAGGAAGTCGTTCAACTAATAAGGTAGCATTTGTGGGCGAGCCGGCATTGGATTTATAGCATGGTGACTCTCTTTGGGGGCTAAATGCAAGGGGTTCCTAGTTCAGAGCTTTGTTCCCCTTCCACGGCAGGGTACCCTGCTGGGATCCCCACACAGAAAACAGGCAGCTGAGGGTATGGGCACATTACACCCTGTTCCCAGGCATCTGCTCAGTTCCTCCAACCTGACAGATGGGGCACAGGGAACAGGCGGGGACAGAGGGACCCAAGCAGACACCCACGGTCAAAGTGGGAGACACTGAGGGCTGTCAGGGGCTGGAGGGGACGCCCTGCCCCCTGCACACAGCCAGAGAGAGGGAGGGCAGGGAGAAGCTGTGCACAGAGAATAGTGCTGATGTGTGCCACTGAGTGGGGTGGGGTGCTAAGTGGTAAAAACCTCAATGTACCACACGCTGGGCTTGTGACTCAGGGCCTGAATGGGGGCAGCTCCACCTTGAAAATGGGGGTTTTAGAGTTCTCAGGCTGCCAGAGATTCCAGGTGCCTATGCTGTGTCTCTGAACAGGTCTGTACTGAACTCCCACCAGGCCTTGCCTTAAAAGTCTTTAAAAGGAAGAGAATGTTAATCATTTTGGGAAGAAGGATGGGGGTGGAAGATGCAGCAATACTGTAGAAATTGCCTCTCGGTGGGAAAATTCTGCTACATCGTTTTCTGAAAGTGGAGGCTTACACTCTGAACACTGCCAGTCCACTCAGGTGCTCTGTCCCCAAGGCTTACCTGGAGAGGTGCTAAGGAGCCGGGCCATTAGGAGCCCCAGGGTGGCCACGTTGGCAGCTAGCAGCAGTCTTCCTTGTTGCTGCACTAGTGAGGGCAGTGACGTCATCAGGGTGTTCATAAGAGATGTGAAGCAGGCATCTCGCCTGGGGAGTAAGGGAGCAGAGGATGGGGCAGGCGGAGGGTTAGCAGACTCCACCAAGCCCTTTGGAAAACCTGGCATATGAGGTTTCTAGCTTTACCAGGCCAGGGCTTGCCAGGACTTCGTGAGGCAGGGTGAAGTGTTAACTTCTGACTTTCAACCCTGCCATCTGGGTGGGTCAGATGCCAAGTAGCTGAGCTGAGTGATGGCTGGAGCCGACAGACATGCCCTGGGATACCTGGAGGTCTGCTACAACAGACCTTCAAGTGGCACTGGCTTTGTTCTGAAACTGGCTTACGCTGACACTGAGAGAAGCCTACAGCTACAGGGAAACTAAGTCGGGTGGAGGTTGAGAGCAGGTGCTAGACCCCTCTGCTTCCCAGGATTTCCTCCCAGCCTCTCCCAAGCCGCTCACTTGATCAGCCCTGGAGCAGTGACCACCAGGTTAAGGAAGATGTGGCAACAGGTCTGAAGGCCAATCTCCACGCTGTCTGGCAGCACTGAGGTATCGTGGCCCGGGGATGTGAGTTCCCACTGCTGCAGGAAGTACTTGCACAGAAGAGAGGGCGCTCCTTCCTTGATCAGAATCTCCCGGGGACCATCTTCAACAGTCAGGTGGCACCAGCCGGGAAGGAGGAGCCTGACATGTGGAGACAGATGAATGTGAGGTGGGAGAGATATAAGGACAGAGCACCCTGACTGAAAAAGAACGTAGAAGTTGCCGGGTGTGGTGGCGCACGCCTTTAATCCTAGCACTCGGGAGGCAGAGGCAGGAGGATTTCTGAGTTCGAGGCCAGCCTGGTCTACAAAATGAGTTCCAGGACAGCCAGGGCTACACAGAGAAACCCTGTCTCAAAAAAAACAAACAAAAAAAAAAGATTGCAGAAGTCAGGGGAGGTGGTCTCACTCCCACTGGAAGCTCAGACGTCAGAGGCACGTATGCCCCAGACCATGGGCCTTGCCCCACGATTTGATTGTGGCCTATGTACTTCTCAACCTCTGAGCTCATTTCCGTCAGTTTTATTTTTTAATTAATTTTTGAGGCAGGGTCTTCCTCTGCAGCCCAGAGTGACTTCAGACTCACAGTGATCCTACCTCAGCCTCCCGAGTGCTGATCTTAAAGGTGTAGTAAGCCAGCAAGCTCAGCCATGTTTATTTTAAAAGTGTGGATGCAATTTCTATACATCATGAGATTTGCTATGTGGACAAAATGAAAGTGTTCTCAAAAAGTATACAGCAAAATACCTTGCTTGGTAGCAGATATTCAGTAAACCTAAGTTCTGTTTTTAATAAAAATCTGGGGATCACCCAGGTGTGAGGGGGGTGCATAAGTTAATTCCAGACTTGGGAGACAGGCAGCAGATCTCTGTGAGGCTGAGTTGAAGCCAGCCTGTTCTATACAGGAAGTTCCAGGACAGCCAGGGTTACATGATGAGACCCTGATTTGGTTTTATTTTTCTAAATTGGAGATGGCAAGTGGTATGGGACAGTTCAGGAGTTCTGTGGGAAGAAACCCCCAAAGCAAACAAACAAACAAAAAATAATCCTAAGGAGACACTCATGACATCACGAGCCCAGGTTAGGGGAAAGAGGGCATCCTTCTCTGACCCTTTTCTTTCATCTATCTATCTATCTATCTATCTATCTATCTATCTATCTATCTATCTATTTCTCTCTCTTTTGGGACAGGGTCTTGCTATGTTGATGTAGCCTTGGAGGAACTGGTACATTCTTTGTAGCCCAAACAGGTCTTGAACTCTCAGAACTTCCTGCCTCAGCCTCCTAACTGCTGGGATTACAGGCATGTGCCACCAATTCTGGAAACCCTTTTCTTTGGAATGGTCTGGCTGGACAACCTGTAACCATAAACTCACCGGAGAGCATCCCCTGGCCAAGAAGGCCCCGGTGTAGTAGGAGAGATGGCCAAGTTGGCCACCTGCTGCGAAATGTCACTGGCCTCCTCAGCCTCCTCATAGAGTGTCTTGGCATATCGGACAAGGAAGGGCAGCAGTTGGCACACCTCCTTACGCAGGGATGAGGTTTCCTCCGCCAGCCAGGCACCCAGGATCCGCACCGAGGCAAATACAAAGGGCTCTTTCTGCTTCTCTGGCCCCACCTATGGTCATAAGACCCCAGTGAAACAAAGATGAACCAGGTATCCTCTTCTGCCTGCCCGTAACAGAACTTGAGGGAAATCCTGGCCTGTGGGCCTATTACACAAGGGCATCGAGGGCCGGTAAATGGCTCAGTGGATACATGAAAACCTCAGTTTGATTCCTGGGAATCACAGGGTGAAGGGAGAGACCTGACTAGCTCTCCAAGCTCCACATGTGTGCTGTGGCATGCAGGCCTCGTCCCTCCACCACGTCTAAGAAATAGATAAACATAACTTAAGGGGGTGGGGGCAACAAGCCTACCTCTACCCAGAAACCAAGCACCTGGGAGGGACTCACCCCACAGGTGCTGGTCGCCCAGCGAGACCTCAGTGTGGACAACTAAATCAAGTGGGTCTCAGACAGCATGTCTAATGCTTAAAGACTCAAGTCACATACTCCTAACTCTGTCCCTCTAAGGTAGCTGGGGAACCAGGGGAAACATAACATTTCTTTAGAGAGGCTCTGAATTGAGGCAGGGAAGGGAAAAAGACTTGCCATTAAGTAGTGAGAGGTCACCCACGTTTGGGTTAAATCAGAAAATAAAATCAGAGCTTAGCATGAGTTGTTGGACATAAGGCTGGTGAGTCCAGTGGCTGAAGCAGGCCATTAAAGAGACCAATCGCGCCTGACTCCTAAGGGAACAGAAGAGGCGGCCTTGCAAATACAGAGAGTAAAGGAGATGGTAGGGAAAATAGATTCAGCAGAAACTCCAGAGGCAGGAACCAGGCCACTCCCTGCCCCCGCCCCGCCCCCCTATCTTTCTCCTGCATCCTACAAATTTACTCGGAAGACATGTAAATATGTAGACAGGCTGATATGTGAGACAATGCTTTAGAGTGAGCAGAACAGTCTGCTTCGACTTGGTGTGTGATGTGTAGAGTGTGTGTACTGGAGAGTATATGTGAGTGGGAGGTTTCTGTGTTGTGTGTGTGTGTGCTGTGATCAGAGTGCACATATGGTGTGTGGTATGGTGCTTGTGTGGAGGCCCACGGCAGGGAGGGAGAGGGAAGGAGGCTCGGCCACACACTACTCCTAGAGCACTTGCTAACAGTACCAGCCAGCATGTACAGCTATGCCATCTCCTACCACACTCATACTCCTCTGCAGGCCAGTGGATCCTTACCTGTAGCAAGTAGTGGATGACAGCTCCAATGGCCTCTTTCATAATGCTCACGAGCTGAACCTTCTGCGGTTCCTTAAGCAGGGACTGCTCACAGCGGGTGCACTCCTGGATCCCCAACTCCATAAGGGCATAGCAGGCCGTTACCACGTCTTCTTTCACTTCTGTGCCCGTCTCCTCGAGAGCCAGCCGCACCTCCACGCACGCCAGGTTTACCAGCAGAGCCAGAAACTTGCTCCCAGAGCTGCCCACTGGGATCCAGTCGGAGCCGCAGGCATGAGCCAGGCGGGCTGCCAGCTTCAGTGCAGGGTTGCGCTGCCAGGAGCTCAACTTGCTTCCTAGGATTCGTGCCAGCCCAGCCTGCAGATCCCGGTGGCATTCAGGGGGCACAGTTGTTGGGGGCAGAAAAAGGGGCAGCAGCTGGCAGAGCTCAAACTTGCTGGCATCTTCGGCTCTTTGGAAATCCTCACTGAGGCCTCGCAACACAGCCAGCAGGTCGGGCTCCGCCTCCTTCCAGCACTGTGTCTCTGCAGCAGCCAGCAGCCCCACCAGGAGTGCCAGGGCCTGATCAAAGCCATAGCCATGCCCCAGGTATGCCTGGCACAGAGCAGACACAGTGCCACCAGCAATGAGGTGCCGGGGCCCTCGGGGTGTGCCTGCAACAGCTGTCAGGCACTGGTAGGTGTCATCGATCATGGAGCGGCGGGCAGCATCATCAGGGTCCCCCCGGGCTGTAAGGAATGTGCTAAGGATGGGGATCTTGTTCAGGACCTGGGGATGGCTGGCTAGTTCAGGGTCGCTGCAGAAGCAGGCCAGCAGGGCCACGCCCAGGGCCCGGAGAACGTGGTCAGGACAGCCATCAGGTGCCTCCTTAGTGGTCAGGAGTCGGTTGGGAAAAGTGAACCCAACAGCATCAAAGATCCTACGTCGGGTTTTGGCGTCAATGTCACCTGCTTTGACTGCCTTGGTTACCTGGGGGGGGGGGGGAGGTAATACACTATCAGCAGAGTGAGAAGAATTGTAGCAAAGACTGTCCCTACCCTGTTCCCTGGGCACTGCAGGAATGGGTTACGCAATGGGATCCATTCTGGGGTCATCTGGTCCAGCTCTTCCTTCCTCCTTGGAGACAGACAGGTATGACCTCTGGGATCCCTGTCATCTATGATTGTCTCATGGAAAGGAGTTTGTCCAGTGGCCCTTCACTACACATCTGGGCAAACGATCATCACCTGGCCAGCTGAGGAGTGCCTCTTGGTGTCTAATTAATCCATATGCCTACGACCTGGGAGGCAAGGGGCTTCAGAACTCAAATCCTCTAAGGATTCAGGGTCCTTCCCTAAGGACTTGTCTCCAGAGAAGTCTCTGATCCATTTCCACCACCTTCTCACGGGAAATGGCTCCTGTGTCTCGTTGCTCCGCATGTCAAAACATTTCCCCTTACGTTTCGCCTAAACACCTCCTCTGCTGCAGTGTGAGCCCTTGACTCCAGAGCCTTCTCCCTGTTGCCATGGCAAACAAGCAACTGCTGCACTCCCTCCTCCCTTCACCCCCCACACACCAACTCATCCCCCCTCCCACCCCAAGCACTGCAGCTCCTGCTTTGCTGTCCCCAGCTTGGGTTCCTCTAGCAGACCAAGACCCTTTACTTTTGACATACTGATCCGTCACTCTGGTCATCTTTCAGAACCTCTTGCTAGTTACTCCCCATCGTGTTACTCTCTCAGGTCGAGGAAAAGCTACCCCGGCCCACAAGTACTCTGCACTAGTTACAACCTGCTGCTGTTACCCTATGAGTCAGCTCCCATCTGCTCCGGGACGCCCCAAAAAGCAAATCCAGGCAGCCTCCTCCGTGGTCCCATGCTACAGTCTTATTCACCTCTCTTCTCCCCTTCCCCCATTCCCAAGAGAGCAGAGTACAAAGGTAGAGGTCTTGGGCCTTTTTTGGTACCTCTGGGTTGCCAATACCACTTAGATACCCCTGGGGATTTGCTGACCCCATTCTTTGGGGGCCCTCCTGACCAGCCCTCCCACCTTCCAGGTCCTTACTAGCAGCAGGGCTGCAAACTGCTCGCTGTCATTCTTGGCCTCACGGAGGGCTCCCAGGTAGCGCTCCAGGGTGGGGTTTCGGCTCTCTGCCTGGTTCAGAGCTGGCTCACAATCCGAGGCCATGATGCCCGCCTTGCCCAACTGTGAACACAAGAGGGACTGAGCATCCCTCTGCAGAGGAGGGGCGGGGGCGGGGGTGGAAGTGGAGGATGTAGGGAGGGATTAGCACAGAGGGAGGGGAGGGTGGATTTGGAAGGGTGGCTTCCTCATGACTGACCTCCCTTGGGGGAGCCCCTTTAAGAGGCTGGACCTGCAAATTCTTTAGGATGAAGAAGGGACCCTGGTCCAAGGTCACCTCCAGAAAAGTGGGATATGAGGACCATGCATGCCGGCTGCTCCGCTGGACAGCTTTCCTCACCAGTCTAGAAGTGGGAAGGAGCTGGCCCAACTGCTCAGCAGTCTTTGGCACCAGACACCGGGTTTTATCTCTCTCCAGGAGGCACACGAGGAGTGAGTGGTGAGGACAGACAGGGAGGAATGCAGACAGACACGGGTGAAGTTCGATTATCCGGACTCACGCCGACAAGGAAGAAAAGGACATTCTAGGGTTCCTTTCCCCCTCCCTTCTTCAGAGAAAGTAGACTGGCTGGCTTCAGCAGAAGTGAGAAAGCAAGCTCTCCAGAGAAGGCTTTGAAGACTCCCCTGTGGACCCACCCCTCCAGCCAGGACTCTTAATCGCCCCCGCAGCCTCCTTGCCTTCTCTTCTTTCCCTCCCTCGGGCAGAGGCTGCAGAGGCTGCAAGAGCAGGAGCTGCAGCTGCAGCAGCAACATTAACCCCTTGTGCTCCCTGTACTCTCTCCCTGTCCGTCCCGCTAACAGCCTGTGGGTGCCGGCACTGGCTGGAGAAGGAAAGAGGGGTCGGGTGGCTCTCGGGATAACAGAATCCAAAAGCCGGATAATCGAAGCGGGGCTGCAGTGATGGAGAGATGAGAAGGGGAGAAGGGATCCTGGCGGTCACCACCTGTCCCGCCGCAGCCAGGTCACAACACGACATTGATGAAGTCGAACGACAGGGCAGCGATGAGATCACACTTCACGATGGCGCGGTGATGTCACGGAGAGATCACAGCGAAATCACGACATGAAGGGGACAGCCCCCAAATATGATAGGGCAAATTTAAAAATATATATAGGCAGATAGATAAATATTGAAAGGGGTTGTGACAAAATGGAGTCTCGACAGGGTACGGTGATGTCGAGATATGGCACGATGGAGTCGCGATAGGGTCCCTGGGGAGTCTCGGCATCGATCAGCGCCGGTTCGGAGAGGCTCCGGCTGAGATGCAGGGGAGGGCTTGAAGGGGGCTGAGCTCACCAGGCTGCGGCCCCGAGCGGCGAAGTCTTTCTCCGGGCGCGATGCTCCGGGAGCCTGGGGCTGCTGCTCACGCCGCGTTGCCCACTCTTGGCTCCAGGCTGCTACAGCTCCACCCCCACCCCCGCATCGCTCTCGACCAATCGGCGCTTGCCTCACTCCGCACTCTGACCAATGGCACAGTAGGGCGCTAAGCAGTAGGGGGCTGCCTCCGTTGCGGCCATCTTGCTTGTGGGCATTGCCAGAGTCTGGGGCCTGAGTGCTCGCGCTAAGGAGGAAAGGTGCGGGCCGCCCCGCGAGGGCTCGCGGCCAAAGGCTGAGGGCCCGGAGGTCCTCGCTTGTGCGTAGCTCTCCCCTCAGCGCCGCCCCTCCTCCCACCTTTGGGCTCGCGGCTGGAATTGCGCTTCCGGAGGGTGGGGGCAGGAGGACCGGCTCAGCGTGAAGAGTGTGTTTCCGGGTTGAGCCCCGGGAGGTGGGAAGGAGGCGGCGTTTCCGGCCGCGGTCGCTGTCCAGGGAGGCTGAGGCAAGAGGGAGCTGTCCGGGTGGGGAGCCAGCACTTCCTTCTTTCTCTTCCTCCTCCTCTGCGTGAGGGGAGAGAAGGTTGGGGGTCCCCGAGCCCATGGATCGGGAGGAGGCGGAGGCCGCAGAGAGCCGGCACCCCTCTATGTGGCCCTGAGCCCCGGTAGGTGGCCGGGGCGGCTGGCTGCCAGGCCGAGGACCAGGAGCTAGGGGAGGGGCAGAGGCGGGACGGGCGATGCCTCGGGGTAAGCCGGTCCGGCGTCGGGACCCGGAGATGGCGCTCCTGGCTGGGACAGGACAAATCTGCTGCTTCTAGCCTTGCAGGTGCCAGAGTCCCAATCTGAACCCCCCCGCTTTGGGGCTCAGGCCTGGTCAGGCAGCTCCCTCTATTCCCTGACAGACGGGCAGACCGGGCTCCAGGCACTGCGGTCCTTCTGATACCCTCGACCCCTGCAGCCTCGTCCCGAGTTGCTGTCTATGGTGTTTGATGATCTTCCCATCGAGATTAAAAGAAAAGAAGAAAAAAAAAAAGTTGATACAGAATAAAGGGGGCGGGGCTGGGCTCGTTGGCGAAAAGCTTCCTCCTTGAGAAATTTGACAATTATGCCCCTTAGAGGGTCCTGCAGTGCCTGCAGTGAGCACAAAAAGCGAACTGAAGGAAGTCAGAGTAGAAGACCTCAGACGGGGTTTCAGGAATGTTTTGCCTGGTCTCACCTCGACCATAGAAGCTGTTAAAGCGCCTTAGCTGACTCTTCTTGTGCTATCTTGTGATTAACAGACTGGAAACTAGGAACAAATTGGAAAGACGACCTCCTAGAACAATCTGTTCATTTTTCCAGCTATTTGGAAAACAGTGTCTGCAAATATAAGCAAAGCTATTCATGCAGTCTGTTCTGTAACTTTCTCAAACATCTAGGACTTTTTTTTTTCTTTCTTTCTTAAAGCTTTATTCTTGATTACTCACACCCGCTGAATAGACAGGCTCTGTCGTTATTCAAACATATCTTATCGCTGTGTATATAAATGGAGTTCCACGTATGTAGCTGACAGACTGAACTATGATACATTCCCCATCAACCTGAAGTATTAAGTAAACATTACCCCCTGCTCTGTCTGAACAGCTGCTGCAACAGAGTGCTTTTATTTCGGGTGTACTTATAAAGCCCTAAATGGCCAGAACTACTGGGAGCTTTTCTAGATTTTTCATTTGTCGAGTATTGTGGGGGTGTGTTCTCCCCCTAGGTTGCCACCCTTTGATTTGATAACAAACATTTTGGGTCTTAGCGGTGTTTTGTCCTTCCTGCCTTCCTGCCTCTGGTCAACGAGCCTTTAACTGGACCCTAGCAGCGATTTGTGCCCATAGGCAATTGTAGGTTTGAGCCGAGTAAATGGCTAGGAGTGCAAATGAGCTCAGCTCTGCCTCTCCCATGCACGTGTAACCAGTTTGCTAGGCCAATGGTATTTATTACTCGTGTTTTCAAAGCCTTCTCGTTTCTTTTTTGCTTTTCCCACCCACCTGCCAAGATACTGATGACAGGTGTTGAGTCACCTTTAGTTTTAAATCCTTTTGTGGTAGGCAGAAACGTTGAGTAAGACCCTCAAGAACACACTCACGAACACACACATACTGGCTCCATCCTGGGAGGGAGCGGAAGTTTCTGAGTATAGCTTCTGAGGCTACACCTCACGATCTTTTCAGTGTGTTTGTGGCCCACACACCTCTTTTCTGCCCCCCCTGTGCCCTAATGTACAATTATGGGAAAACTAGACTAGGAATGGGTAGAAGAGAGTGAGAGAGATAAGAGTTCATTCGGCACCTATGGCTCAGGGAAAGGCATTACCTCAGTTTGGAGTTCGATGTTGGTGTCTCTCCATTTCTTGGCCTTGGCATTGAAATCCATTCCAGACAATGCTGGTCTTATTGTATGCTGGCTGGAAGTGAGGGTTAGGGTTGCCAACCTGTGCTATTTACTAGCTGTGGATGACAGCTTTATATTTATCATTTCTTTCATCAGAAGATTTCTAATTTTGTTTGGAGGCAGGGTTTTTCTGTAGCCTTGGCTGTTCTGGAACTTGCTGTGTAGACCAGGCGGGCCTCGAACTCAGAGAGATCCGCCTGCCTCTGCCTCCCCAGTGCTGGGGTTAGAGTTATGCACTACCCCTGCCAGCACAAGACTTTTTTTTTTTTTTTTTTGAGACAGTGTCTCATTATATTCTCTAGGCTGACCTTGAAGTCCTGGATTTAAACAAGTCTACCTTAGACTTCCAAGTAGCTAGGACTTCAGGTATGAGATACCATGCCTAGTCAAATAGATTTTTGAATTGTTTCTTAGAACCCTGTCAACTCATCTTGATAGATGAGAGGGAAGAAAGTTCTGGAAAATCAGTGTTGTTCTCTTTCCTCTCCCCTCCATCCTACAGCCACTGGATGACAGAGTAGCCAGCACCATGCCTAAGTTAAACATGTGGGGAGAAGTATACAAGAACTTAAGACTCAAATGACTTGGATCAGACAGATCCAAGTGTAAATTGCTGTAAAAGTGTGAACTGGGTAGATTTGTAAGATAGTCATGGTGGGGGTGGTGGCAAACTGAGCAACGATTGCTGCGCCTAAAAGAGAAGCACCTTGAAAAACTATAGCTAGGCTGGGCAGTATAATCAGGATTAGTTAGAGGAAGTCCAACCTCTCCATAGATAACAAAGTACTTTGGTCCAAATCACAGAGCAGTTAGTAGAAGCTGAAGGGGAAAATCAGAACTGCCTTCCCAGGTTGGTTCTCTTTCCCGTTCTCACACAGACGTTAGATTAGACAACAATGGGATACAAAATCACTTTAACAGCAGATTCACTTTATATATCCTTGCTCTGTTGTTACACTGATAATTATAGGCTCTGCCGAAGCTCAGGCTGAAATTTTACTGGCAGGGATGAACACTGAAAGACACACTTGAAATTTCTCTTTCTCCTGATCTGTCACATTTTTTTCTAGCATTCCACATTTCCAGGAATCAATTATTAATTGCTTGGCATATAATTTCTTCTCTTTCTGTCTTTCTAGTGTACTGGTTCCGCCTCTCTGGAAGGCCATGGAGAAGAGACTGGGAGTCAAGCCAAGCCCCGCTTCCTGGGTTTTGCCAGGATATTGTTGGCAGACATCAGTGAAGCCGGCGAGAAGCCTGTACCTGCTTTGCAGTTTCTTCTGCTTCAGCCTTCTGTGGTTGTCAACAGGTACCATTTCTGAGATTTAAGATTTAACCTCTTCCACTCTGCACCCCCTCCAAACAATTAGCATCCTGACTATATGGGTTTGTTTTAAAGACCTACTAGGAGGCAGAAAAGCCATCTGCTGACATAAATGGCCATCATTTTGGTGGGTGTTTACTTGTTGGGTTTGTTTGTTTGCTTGCTTGCTTGCTTGTTTTTCCTGAGACAGGTTTTTGGATTATGTGTGTGTGTCCTGGAGCTCAGAGATCCGGCTGCCTCTGCCTCTTGAGTGCCACCATACCCTGCCTGGTTTGTTTTGGAATCAAGATATGAATTGGATTTTTTTTCTCATACAGGAGAATTGGTATTCAGTTGGCCATTTTATAAAGGTAGATTGACAAATTAGAACAAAATAAACAAATATTCAGAATTGGATAGATTGGGGTCCTGGAGCTGGACATTAATGACTGAGGCACATTCCCTAGAGTCTATCTTTTTAAGTGGGATCTTGCTGTGTAGCCCAGGCTGGCCCTGACCTCATTATTCCCTGCCTTGCTGATCTAACCTTAGCTTGACTTGAGAGATGACATAGTAAAAGCATAGAGTGAATGCTGTGTGGCCATCCATGCCTGTTTAGTAAGGGATGCTTGGCTTTCTTGCCTAGAGGACTGCACACTTCGTTTTGTTTTTTGTTTTTGAGAAAGGGTGTCACTGTGTTGGCCCTGACTGGCATAGAACTGGATATATAGACTAGGCTGGCTATAAACTCAGAGGGATCCACCAGCTTCTGTCTCCTGAGTGTTAAGATTGAAGGTATGAGCCACCATGTCTGGTGGATTCTTACTACTTTAACAAATTCATTTATTTATTTTAATTTGAAAGGGCTGCACATGCCTGCAATGATGGTCTGTGTGTGTGTAGCTCAGAAGACAGCTTTGTGAAGCCAATTCTCTCCTTTCACCTTTGTGTGGATTCTGAAGATTAGACTCAGGTGGTCAGGCTTGCTCAGCTGAGACATCTCACTGGCTCCACACACTTCGTTGTTGTTTTTAATAGAAGAGATCCACATTGATGGACTTGACGGAGTCACCTGTGATTCTGAAGACCATTTCACCTGCTTAGAGCCTCCTGCCAGGCATCAGTGCCAAGAAGGCTAAATGCCAAAAGCTGTGGATTTAAAAATGCTCTTGAACCCTGTCTTTACGTTTGTCATTCTTTTGCTGACATACTATGGAGTGTGAGAAAGCAGCCTTTAAGGACTTCTGAGTGTGCCCTTATTCTGGACAAAGACCAAAAGCCTGCTGCAGAGACGACTGTCATGGCTGACTACTCAGCTTATGCTCTGACAGCTACCAAGATTTCTGTTGTTGACATGATCTTGAGAATCAAGTAATTACTGTATTTAGCAATTTTCGCAGCACTGACTGTGGGTTTTTGCTGTCTTGCAGTAGCTGATGATTGCATGATTATAGTGGTGGAGGTTGCAGTATGTAGAAAGCTGACCCAAATATTTATTTTTTAAATAAAATGATGCTTTGTTGGCTAATTCTGGGCATCATTTTATGTGAGATAATTTTAATTAAATAAGTACTGTCACATCAGGAAAATCACTTCTTTGAAAGTGTACCAACCATATACCAGATTTGTAGGAACATTGCATATCTTCTCATTTAATTTTTGTGATAATCCTGAAATAGATTACACTCATTGTATTAATAAGGAAATTGAGACCCAGATAAGCAAAGTTACTTGGCTAGAGTCAAATAGAGAGCAGAGGGCAGAGCAGGACCCTAACCCAGCCTGTTTGCTGTTAGGCTTGTTTTCTTCCATTCTACCATGGTTCCTTCTGACCATTGGTGATTCTTAGACCAAAGGGGTTTTTGTTTTTTTCCACAGAACCTTGATATGAAACTGGTTATTGGAAAGAATCAGTGTTTGGGGAGGAATACAAAGTCTCAAAAAGTAATTCTGAGTCTTTCTGTATTTTTCCCTTATACTTGGTTACAAGTAGAATTGTGGAGAATTTCAAATTTAGATAAGAAATTATTTTTAATCTATCCTGATGACGATTAACTGAAAATATCTAGGGGCTTGAGATATAGGCTGGTGGTAGAACACTTGACTAATATGTGAAAGGCACTGGGTTCAACTCCACACTGCAAACAGAGCAAAGAAAACATAGTGCTACTAAGAGAGATCTGGTTGCCCTCATTCAGTGCTAGAAGGTGTGAATGGAAAACAGTTTGGCATAAGTGTCAGGAGATCTAAACAAGTTCATATCCTTTGACTTACTTCCCCTTTTAAGAGTTTTAGGGCTGGAGAGGTGGCTCAGTGGTTAAGAGCACAGGCTGCTCTTCCTGAGGACCCAGGTTTGTTTGCTAGAACCCATATGGTGGATCACAACCCTCTGTAATTTCACTTGTGGGGATCCGACTCCCTATTTTGACCTTTGCAGGTAACCAGTCATACAAGTGGCCCACATATATACATGCAAACAAAACACATGCACATACAATTATAAAAAATAAAGAGTTGTTTTTGGTGTGGGAATTGAGAGGAACTGGAGAGGTGACTCAGTGGCTAAGAACATTAGTTGCTCTTGCAGAGGACCCGGATTTGGTGAGGTGGCCAGCTTCTGGAGTCTGAGGGCACCTTACATGTATATTTGCATATTGATATACATAAATAAAAATAGTTTATCTTAGATACACAATGAGACCTTGGCTTTAATATGTTGGTGTTTGTGTGTATGTATATGAACATGTATATGATATAAATGGATATGTGTATATATATATGTATGTATAGCTCAAGAGCTAGGCATGGTGATTCAGGCCTGTAATGTAATCCTTTTGTTTTTGTTTTTTGTGTTTTTGTGTTATGAGACAGGGTCTCTGGAGATAGGCCTGGCTATCCTAGAACTTAATATTTAGACCAGGCTGTCTCTGAACTTACAGAGATCTACCTGCCTCTGCCTCCTAATGCTGGGACTAAAGGTGTGTGCCGCTACATCTGGCTCTTTAATGTAATCTCTTAACAGAAAGACTCCTGTGAGTTTTAGGCCAGACTGACCACAGAATGAAGCCTTGTCTCAGAAAACCAAAAGATTGGGCCAGAGAGATAGATACTTGCTGGCAAGCCTGGCAGTCCTTGAAACTACATGTTGGATGTAGAGAACTGACTTACAAGCTGACTTTAGCCTTCACACACACACACACACACACACACACACACACACACACACACACTGTGGCACATGTACACACATATACATACTATAGCATACATATACATACTATAGCATACACTGTGATATGTATACATACACACACACTGGAATATGTATATTCACATACTATGGCATATGTGCATCCACACACATACGTATATGCAGAAACAAAATAAATAAATGAAAAAACAGAAACAAAAGAAATTTGTCAACTGGGTGTGGTGGCGCACACCTTTAATCCCAGCACTTGGGAGATAGAGGCAGGCAGATTTCTGAGTTTGAGGCCAGCCTGGTCTACAAAGTGAGTTCCAGGATAGCCAGGGCTATACAGAGAAACCCTGTCTCAAAAAAACCAAAAAAAAAAAGCCGGGCGTGGTGGCACACGCCTTTAATCCCAGCACTCGGGAGGCAGAGGCAGGCGGATTTCTGAGTTCGAGGCCAGCCTGGTCTACAAAGTGAGTTCCAGGACAGCCAGGGCACATAGAGAAACCCTGTCTCAAAAACCAAAAAACAAACAAAAAACAAACAAACAAACAAAAAAAGAAAAAAGAAGAAGTTGTTTGTTTTAAGTGCATCTTTAGATGTTGTTAGAAACAGGAACCATCACCAACACTTGTTTATTTTGTACTTTGAAACATTGCTATCTCCTGCCCAACGTATTTTTTTCTTTTTTTTGAATTTTTTCGAGACAGGGTTTCTCTGTATAGCCCTGGCTGTCCTGGAGCTCACTTTGTAAACCAGGCTGGCCTCGAACTTAGAAATCCACCTGCCTCTGCCTCCCAAGTGCTGGGATTGTTTTTACGTATTTTTTTAAAGATTTATTTATTTTTATTTATTTATTTATTACATGTAAGTACACTGTAGCTGTCTTCAGACACTCCAGAAGAGGGCATCAGATTTCGTTACGGATGGTTGTGAGCCACCATGTGGTTGCTGGGATTTGAACTCGGGACCTTCGGAAGAGCAGTCGGTGCTCTTAACCACTGAGCCATCTCGCCAGCCCCATTTTTCCATATTTATGTGATAGATAGTGTCATAATTACTTTCAGCTGTCGATTTGACACAAAACCAGAATCACCTAGGAAGAGAGACCCTCAACTAAAGAATTATGTTTGTCAGATTGTTCTATGGCTACCCAGAGAAAGATTTTCTTAATTGCTAACTGATATAGAAGAGGCCTGCCCACTGTGGGTGGTGCCATCCCTAGGCAGGTAGGCCTGAGCTGTACAGGAAAGTAGTTGAGCAAACTGGAGGTAGCAAGCCGGCAGCGGCTCTCCTCCTTAGTTTCTGCCTTGAGTTCCTGCCTAGGCTTCCCTTGCTGATGGACTGTAACTTGTAAGTTGAGATAAGTCCTTCCCTCTCCAAGTTGCTTTTGATCACAGCAACAGAAAAGAAACTAGGACAGATACTATCCAACATTTCCTACTTTAGAAGAATGAGTATATGGGGAGATATGCTACACAAATGGTAAAAGCAAGATAAACAACTACATGTTTACTACAGTTCTAATGGTATGAAATGAAAAAAATCACATAATAGAAAGACAATCTAAAATAAAATGTATAACCGAATGTTTATTTATTATGATCTCCTTTATTCTTCTGTTTTCTACTGCTTTTAAACAGCAGCTTCTCTCTCTTTTTTTAATAAGGAGATGAAAATCTACCGGACAATGCAACAACGAAATGACCCAGTGAAGCCCTGGCAAGGTCGCCTGAGTTGGTGCCAGTTACTTGTGTGCACTCAGCCTTTACCTGAGCACTTACCAGTTTTCCCCTGATAGAAAGGTGTTTTGTTTTTAAATCTGTTATCATTTAACTCATGGATTATAGGAGTTCTTACTGAAAACATAACGCACTTACCACTCATTCCTGGGGACCACTTACTAGCTGACCCCCTTTGGTAGAGCTCCAGGTATACACTGATTTCTCTTAGGTGGCTTGTTTTCATTTCTGCTTTGGACTCAGTAGTGAAGCCCACTGATAGAAATGAGCGATCATGATTTGTGTGATAAAAGCTACCCTTTCTTCCTTGTGGGCTATTGAGTCAGTGCTTTCTGTATAATTTTACTGCTATGTGGTTTGAAAATAGTGTTTTGGACCTGGTGATTATCATTTGGAAACAAATGTGAGATTCCCCTAAGAACTTGGAAATTCCTCAGGAGTTAGTCAACTTCTTAAGAGCAAGAATTTGGCCCTTATTGCTTATGTGAGGTATTCTAAGCAAGTCTTAAATTTGGCACATAAAAGTACTTGTAGGCTGAATACTACATTAGCAGTAGGGGATTATCCTTAAACTGTGAAAGCAATATAATGAGGGGAGAGGTCTACAAAGACGACTTAAGGAGCTATAATGCCTTTGAAAGCAACCGAAGGGACTAACATCTGAACCATGTCAGCATTCCCAAACAAGAGAGGCTGTGTGTGAAGAGTTCTGTGTGCATGGACCACAGACCTGATTGGACTTGGAACCCTACAAAGAGGTGGCCGATCTTATAGGCCGATCTTATAGGTGGCAGTTGACCCTGGAAACTTCCGGATTTTCTGCCTCTCTAAGAAGGAGATTTATACCTGGTTAATTATTAGAGAACTTAGTATAACTCTAGCTCCAGATGAGGCAATATTAAAACACCAAATGCAGCAAAAACCCTGACCTGGAAAAACGGCAAGTTTGATGAGAAACAGACAAACCGTTGTATGCGGAGTGAAAGGATGAAGGGATTCAGGTCTTGTGTTCCCAGACCAGAGAAGCCTCTCACTGACACGCGAAGGGGAGAGTCAGATACCTGAGCAGTTTTGAAAGTTGAATGTGAAGGTTGCAGGAGGCATTGGAAGGCACTCAGTGGGCACTCAGAGCAGAGTGCTGAGGAGGCGGATGCTGGGTCCTGCTTAGTGCAATTCTTGAAGAGATCAGGAGTGGCCAGGTCACAAGGAGACTCATTGCCATGCCCAGGGAGCTCAGTCTTAATCTTTCTTAGACAAGCTGTCAAGCCCAGCTAGTCTTTGAACTTCAGATCTTTATGCCTCAGCTTCGACCTTTCTTCCTTTCTCCCTTTCTTTATTTAATGTATGTGAGTACACTGTCCCTAGATGGTTGTAAGCCACCATGTGGTTGCTGGGAATTGAACTCAGGACCTCTAGAAAAGCAGTCAGTGCTCTTAACTGCTGAGCCATCTCTCTAGCACCAGCTTCAGCTACTTAAGTATCCCAGGATTACAGGCCTGTGCCAGTAGGCCTGAGTCACATTCTCTCTCTTCATTTCCTGTTCTTTCTGTAGTGCAGGCTAGGTAAGTGCTCTGTTACTGAGCTATGTGCTGGCACTGACTGGATAACCTAGACTGGCCTTGCACTTGCAGCAGTTGGTGTCTTATCCTCCCAAGCACTGGGATCGGGAACATGAGCCACCACACCTGGTTTACAGTTTATTATGTTTCATAATCTAGAAAAAAGTTGAAGCTGTAGCCTTTATTTACTTAGTGATACATTATATAAAATAACATTATATGAATGTCTATGCATGTATAAAAGAAGCTCAAAACAAAAATTTCAAAGGCATCAATAAAAAGCAAATATGAGGTCATCCTTAATTTAAAAATTGTTTTTAGTGTGTGATTTGAACAAGTGCATACCATTGGCATACATATGGAGGTCAGAGGACAACTGTGTGGAGTTGCTTTATGCTAACCATCTTTACATGGCTTTAGGGAACCAAATGCTGGTTGTCAGGCTTGCATGCAGAGTCCTACCCTACCAAGCCTTCTCACCAGCCCAGAGTTTTATGTGTTTTAATTAGTTATTCTAGTGTACAGAAGGAGTTTCATTATAACCTTTTTGTTCACTACATATAGCATATCTAACACATATAGCATATGTAAAACCTAGATTCCTCATGAGAAAACAGATGGTATTTGCCTTTCTGAATCTGGTGACACGATGCTCTTCAGTTCCATCCACTTTCTTGGAATCACCTAATTTCATTCTTCATGGCTGAACAAAGATTGTATGTTTGCGCCTCATTATCTTTGTCCATTTGTTTCTTGATAGGCATCGGCTGGTTCTCTATGTTCCACCCTGACCTTCATTACTTATTCCTGCCCATCACTTTTGGATTAGGATGGTTCTTGTTTTCCTAAGAACTTACATAATTGATTTGCAATGTCTTTGGTCTTTTATTCCAAGCTCTCATGGCTATAGGCTTCCCTCTTAGAGCTGCCTTGCTGAGTCCCAAAGGTTCTGTAAGTTGGGTTCTCATTTCATTTGCTTTTAGACACTTTTACATTTCCTCTCTCACATCTGCAGTGACCCAGGAGTCTCGGTTCAGTGTTTAAAATCTTATATAACACTTGTGGTTTTCTTGTTAATTATTTCATGTTTTATTTCATGATGTTGTGTTAAGATGGAAGTTTTTTCCATTCTTTTGCATTTCTTAAGAATTGCTTTATGACCTACTTTAGAGAACGTTCCACTGGTTGACTGAGAAGAGTTCTGTATCCTGCGAAGTTAATGTTCAGTGTAAACAATACTGAACAGACCAGGCTGTTGTTTGTGTTTGTCTTTCTCCCCTGTTTGTATGAGCTGCTTGCTGGTTTACAGGGCTGGGCATGATATATTCCTACTTCTTCTTTGTTCAGCTGTTTTTCTTGTGAAATCCTTTTTATTTATTTATTATTAGATATTTTCTGTATTTACATTTAAAATGCTATCCCCATTCCTAATTTTCCCTCTGAAAATCCCCTATTCCCTTCCCCCTCCCCTTGCTCCCCAACCCACCCACACCCATTCCTGGTCCTGGCATTCCCCTATACTGGGGCCTAGAGCCTTCTCAGTACCAAGGGCCTCTCCTCTCATTGATGACCAACTAGGCCATCCTCTGCTACATATATAGCTAGAGCCACAAGGTCCACCATGTGTTTTATTTGGTTGGTGGTATAGATCCAAGGAGCTCTGTGGGAACTGGTTGTTCCTCCTATGGGGCTTCAGACCCCTTCAGCTCCCTGGGTACTTTCTCTGGCTCCTTCATTGGGGACCTTGTGCTCCATCCAATGCATGACTGTGAGCATCCACTTCTGTATTTTCCAGGCACTGGTAGAGCCTCACAGGAGACAGCTATATCAGGGTCCTGTCAGCAGGCTCTTGTTGGCATCTGCCTAGTGTCTGGGTTTGGTGGTTGTTTATGGGATGGATCTCCAAGTGGGGCAGTCTCTGCGTGGTCTTTCCTTCAGGCTCTGCTCTGAACTTTGTCTCTGTAACTCCTTCCATGGGTATTTTATTCCCCCTTCTAAGAAGGAACAAAGTATCCACACTTTTGTCTTCCTTCTTCTTGAGTTTCGTACAGTTTTGCAAATTGTATCTTAGGTATTCTAAGTTTCTGGGCTAATATCCACTTATCAGTGAGTGCATGTCATGTATGTTCTTTTGTGATTGGGTTACCTCACTCAGGATGATATCCTTCAGATCCATCCATTTGCTTAAGAATTTCATAAATTCATTGGTTTGGTTTTTTTTTAAGATTTATTTTATTTATTATATGTAAGTACACTGTAGCTGTCTTCAGACACTCCAGGAGAGGGAGCCAGATCTTGTTAAGGATGGTTGTGAGCCACCATGTGGTTGCTGGGATTTGAACTTATCACCTTCAGAAGAGCAGTCGGGTGCTCTTACCCGCTGAGCCATCTCACCAGCCCCAAATTCATTGGTTTTAATAGCTGAGTAGTACTCCATTGTGTAAATGTACCACATTTTCTGTATCCATTCTTCTGTTGAGGGACATCTGGGTTCTTTCCAGCTTCTGGCTATTATAAATAAGGCTGCTATGAACATAGTGGAACATATACCCAGGAGATATTCCAACTTGTAATAAGGACACATATATGCCCAGGAGAGGTATTGCTGGATCTTCCAGTAGTACTATGCCCAATTTTCTGAGGAACCGCCAAACTGATTTCCAGAGTGGTTGTACCAGCTTGTAATCCCACCAGCAATGGAGGAGTGTTTCTCTTTCTCCACATCCTCACCAGCATCTGCTGTCACCTGAAGTTTTGATCTTAGCCATTCTGACTGGTGTGAGGTGGAATCTCAGGGTTTTTTGATTTGCATTTCCCTGATGATTAAGGATGTTGAACATTGCTGGGCGTGGTGGCGCACGCCTTTAATCCCAGCGCTCGGGAGGCATAGGCAGGCGGATTTCTGAGTTCGAGGCCAGCCTGGTCTACCAAGTGAGTTCCAGGACAGCCAGGGCTATACAGAGAAACCCTGTCTCGAAGAAAAAAAAAAAAAAAAAG